>NJFT01000151.1:0-101821 GCA_002221725.1 Scedosporium boydii
TTTTTTTTCCCTCTATCTCGGGCAAACAACAAAAGTACTAGGGGACCGGGCGCGGGAGTTCGTAGATCTCGGTTTTGAAACGGATGCACTGCCCATCGCCCGGCTTTCACCACACAGGACTCGCCGCACTTGGGGTACAGCCACGATGCCGGAGAAAGATGCGATTGGCCGCCTCCCCTGTGAGTCCCGAGCTTCAGCTCCATCGTTCGTTGAGCTATGATTTGTAAACTACGTTTCAAGTGCCCGGTGTAGCTATTTTCGACGTCTGAGCTTCGGAGCAAGAGCTACACACGAAAATGAGAGACGAGCGTCGAGATCGCGAAGCGCGGTCTTGCTCTCATGTTCTGGGCAGCCTGTGGGAAGAGCAACGATGTATAAAAAGTCAAGCTTCTCCTCTCGGTTCTGGCTTCCTTTCCCTTCCTCATCACGCTCTCCAGAACATCAAGCACAGGCTTTTTCCTTCTCCAACTTTCCTTCGTCTTTTTTTACCTTTTTCACTTTCGCTTCTCAACACTAAAGCCCAGGCGGCTCTTTCAGTCTAATTTACTCTGCTTCTCGGCCAAATTTTTTCTTGCCATTTCCCCCCTCAAACGTTCAACATGCACTACTCACTCCCTATCGTTGCTGCCCTGGCCAGCATTGCCTCGGCCCACGGCGTCGTGACCTCCATCCAGGGCGCCAACGGCGTCTCCATGCCTGGCCTCTCCATCGCTGATGGTACCCCTCGTGACTGCAGCACCAACGGCTGCGGTTCCCAAGCCGACACCTCCATCATTCGAGACCGCGAGATTAACTCTGGCGAATGCGGCCCCCTCGGTCGTACCCAGGGCAACGGCCCCGTCTCGGCCGAGACCATGATTCGCAACTTTATGGGCGAGGGCACCGCCCCAAGGAACGACGGCGCCAGCGAGTCCGTCGGCGTCGAGGATGACATCCCTAACAACATCAACCAGAGGAAGAGGCACCAGAGGCGCCAACTCGGTGGCGTTCTCGGCGGTCTTGTTGGCGACTTGACTGGCACCGGCAAGGACAGCAAGGGCGGCGCTCTCGGTGGTCTTCTTGGCGGCTTGACTGGCGGCGGCAATGGCGCTACTGGAATCGGCGGCCTCCTTGGTGGAGGTGGTGATAAAAGCAACGGCCCTCCCGAGTCGAGCGTTGCTGCCAGCGCTGGAGTTGGCGCTACTGAGGGTCTTCCTACTTGTGACGACGATGGTACCATCACGATGACTTACCGCCAGGTCTGTTAACTCCAACTTTACCCGCCTTAAGGGTCTCAAAAACACTAACAGTCAAGCAGATCAACCAGGACGGTGCTGGTCCTCTCAGGGCCTCAGTCGACGGCACCTCCGGTGGCACCGATGCCAACGCATTCCAGACCGCCGAGGTCACCCAGGATGTCCCGGGCCTCGGCATCCAGGGTCTCTCCCTCGCCACCAACACCGACTTCCCTCTCAAGGTCCGCATGCCCGAGGGCATGACCTGTGACGCCACTGTCGCCGGTGTCGAGAACGTCTGCGTCGTTCGTGTCCGCAACGGTGCTGCCGCTGGTCCCTTTGGTGGATCTGCTGCCTTCACCCAGTCCCCTGCCGCGAGGAAGCGAGCTATTGCTTTCAGGCTCAAGAAGCGGATGGAATTCAATAACCGCTCTTAGGTGGGATAACTCGATATTGCTGGAAATTGCGGTTTATCCAAGGAACAAAATTGTGAAATAGGGAAGCTGGTGTTATATTGTCGATAAAGAGGTTGAGGATCTCGCCGGAGTAGTTCATTTGTCTTGGGAAAATGGCCGCGACAGTTGCAGTTGTATAATAGCTTTGAATTTTATTCTATTTTCCATCTGGTCATCATTGTCGCTTTGCCTCGATCTTTTCGCGACGATGCGGCTTGTTCACTCTTTCGAACGATCCGCTGTTGAGGTAGGAGTTCCGTCCTGGTCGAGCCTTCCTTGATTCCTCTCGCCTGCTAAGGGACATCGTCTGCAGCTCCTCGACCCCAGGGCAAGATACTCGGACTTGACAGTAGACCTCAATAAGCGCCCCCTTGTTCCTCTAAGGCCCACCCATTCCCGTGGAAAACAAAATCTGACTGAAAGTCACGTATCAGAAGCTATTCATACCTCTAAATGGGCTTGCGGATTCTGCATCACAATTGATACCCTCTGCCTGAGCTGAATCAATCCGTTTGTGTTTCCCCTCGAGGACGGGCACGCGACCAAACGAGGATGCCCAGGTTCGCGACAAAAGCGGGGAGAAAAGATGCCTGCGTAGTTAGAGTCAATGTGGTCTCGAGGACATGCTGGGGTCGAACTTGAGGAAACGAAGGGGATTTGATGGAAGAAAAAAGTGACAATGGAGGAAATCCAGGCCGAGGTGGGCCTCGGCTTGATAGGGAGTCAAATGATTTGTCTCGAGTAATAATATCTCCCCGTCCTTTCTGTCCAGAATCCCTGCTCCGTCAGATTGTTGGTGTCCTAAGACTAAGTCGTACCGCAGCGTCTCTAATGATTTCAAACTTGTAACTTATTGCTATTGGGGAGCTATCGCCAGACCTTGTCCGTCTCTTGGAATTAGTGCAGATTATGAGTTGTGGTTATGAACAAGGTTGTCTAGAAATACAAGGCCAAGAATCGGGAAGAATTCAGGCGGAGGGGGCGGAAAAGAAAAGGAAAGACATGCGGAAAAAAACCAAGCCAAACACGGCAAAACAGAAAACCAGAAGACCTAAACCGAACCAAAAGCAACAAATGCAAATCCCTGATCTAAAAGACACCCTTTATCCATGAAAAGACGAAAATTCAAGCATCAACCGGCGCCGCAACAATGCTGAACTGACCGCCGGCACCACTCCACGTCAACTTCTTCCCCTTCACGCGCTCCTTGGGAATCTGCTGGAACGTGTCGATGTCATCGTACGAGCCAAGGCCGAGCTGGCCTTGGGTCCCGAACCCAGTACTGTAGGCGACACCCTCGGAGTTGACGACGACGGTGTGCTCCGTACCGCAGCCGACGTGGACGGCGGAGCCAACCTCTGGGACCTCGGTGGGTCGGAGGCAGATACGGGGCTTCTCGCGATCATCGAGACGGACGAGCTGGGGGTCCCTGATCTGGGCATCGGTGAACTTGATGCCGAGCTGGCCACCGTCGATACGGCCCCAGATATAGCACTTGCCGTCCTTGGTAACGGCGGCAGAATGATGGGCACCGCCGTCCAGGGAGGTGACGTTCTTGCCCGAAAGGGAAGCGACCTTCATCGGAGTGGAAACAGCGCCGTTGTCCTTTCCAGCCGTCTTCGCATAACCGGTCTGGCCAAAGCTGTTCAAACCCCACTGCAATGGCTCGGGTTAGTACATGCCTATGGAGGAGAAATGGGAAATGGGGAAGAGGAACGAATGCAAACGTACCGACCAGACGTTATCGTGGGTATCGACGACGAAGCTATGGAAGTGGCCAGACGAGATGTACTTGGCCTTGCCCTCTAGCGTGTGAATGGGCTGGGGCATGAAGGCCCTGGTGCGCTGTCGTCGGGAGGCGACGCGACGGCCGAGCTGACTCTGCTCACCAACGCCCCACGCGTAGGCAGTGCCGTGGCTATCAAGGGCGAGAGCGTGATTCGCTCCACAGGTAATCTGGACAACATCCGTGAGGCCAGGGATAAGGATTGGTGTTGGCTGCACTTTAATCTCGTTGCCTTCTTCGTCGAATCCGAACATTTTATCGCCCTTGCTGTCCTATTACACGAATTTCGTGTCAGAATTAAGTTGACGAGAAGCTTAGGGAACAGTCAAATTTTCAACTCACGGTAAAAGTGCCCCAGCCATAAACGCGGCCGTCCTCGGTGAGAGCTAAACTGCAACTATCACCAGCGGCGACCTGGGTGAAGACAGTACCCTTGGGGAACACGTTCGAAGGGATGGCGGTGGGGGTGGACTCCTTGGGATTCAAATCTCCCGTCTCGGAATCATCGTCCGAATCTTCATCCGCATCGCGCAAACCACCTTCCCAGTTGGTGTCGCGGCCGAGAGCACCGTTATCATTGACACCCCAGGTGACAATCTTGTTATCCTTAGTCAAGGCAATTGTGTGCATACCTCCGCAGAAAATATCAACAACGTGAAAGCTTTTCGCGTCGCCCGTGTTGAGGGCAGGGATGAGACGCGGTCGGGTCGCCTCAGTCTTGACAGGGCCGAGACCAAGCTCGCCATTCTCGCCAGTTCCGAACACGAAAATATCGAGCACCCGAGCAGGCGCCTTGTTCAGAGGACCAGCTGGCACAACAGCCTCCTCAGCCTCGTGCTTGACGGCCTTGACGACCTTGGCGGCACGGGCTCGCTTCGTAGGACGGCCAGTGGGGACGAGATTCTCTTTATCTTCTTCCTCCTCGGGGGAGGCTGCCTTTCGCTTCTTCGACGCGGCGTGCTTCTCGGGGGCGGGCTTTGCCTTAGGGGGTGCTATCGAGCATGACGCGTCAGCAAATGATCAGACCGAAATGGGGCTGCGACCTAAGAATCAATTGACTTACCAACAGGTTTGGCTTTCGCGGCGGTAGCTGTCTTGGTTGGCTTAGCCGCCTTAGCTACCTTGGACGTGGTGGTCTTGGTGATCTTGGAGGACGCCGCCTTCGTGGTTGTGGATTTGGTGATGGCGGCCTTCGACGTCGCCGTCTTTGTAGCAGCGGCCTTGGTAGGGGGCTTCGCCGTAGCTTTGGTAGTAGATTTGGTAGTAGAGGCTTTGGCCTTCGTGGTGGTAACAGACGCTTTAGTCGTAGATTTCTTGCCAGAGGCCTGGGTGGCCTTGGCGGCAGGTTTCTTTGGAGGCATTTTGGGTCAAGAGACGCGACGAGGGTAGTTTCTGGTGCCTAGATCGTCGGTTCTTTGGATAGAGAAGGCACAGCGGAAGATGGAATGAGGGTTTGAGATGAATCGAGAATGGTGTAGTTTGTGTGTGTGGTGGGTGTGTTGTGTGCGAGGAAAAGATTTCAAGCTCGAGGAAAGCTGTGCTCTTCCTGTCGTGTCGGGTCCGCTGTTTTTTTTCTCCCCTACTGAAAGGAGAGAAGTACTGATGCAGAAAAGATACTAGCTTTTTGCGTCTGACGCGCTGGTGCCCAATCAGCTCACTTTGTGCGCTTCGTGGTCACTCACGTTTTTGGGTTTAGTGGCATGACAATTGCGCTGGAGTGGTGCCGAGGCCAGTCTGCCAAGGGAGGATATGCCTCAGGGTAGGTTGTATTGGTAATTCTTTTCAATTTTGCCAATCGAGGTGACTTTGAATTGGTCTCAGGGTTCAATCGAGTCTTTTATTGATGGATCAATTGATGTTAAGATCCGAAGAGATCCCAATCGATACGATGCTGCAGGGGAGGAGGGCCTGCCAGGTGCTGCTGCCAGGTGGTCCTGCCAGGCGCCCCTGAGATGTTTTGCCCAACCCTGACCATGACCTCACTTGCCCAGGGAGGGGAGGACCACCCAGGGGGCACCAGTGGACTCAAGGTACCTCAGCTGAGAAGAAGCTTGTGCCCCAACCGGAATCCCGCGCGTGGGTTTTTGGGGACAAACCTTCAGACGCGTCGCGCATGGCGTCGATCAAAGCTTGACTCGATAACACCACGAAGTGAGTTAGACTGTCAGCGCTTCAGACATGGGATTGAGTTTTGGCATCTGAAATCACGACTCTGAGGTATTATTTCACGGTCGCATTACGCCATCCACGTTCGTAATTCTGTCTTCTTTTTCTCATAATTTTTCATTTCATTTTTTAATAGCACGCGATCGAAAGAACAGTCATGGAGAGCGGTTGACTCCTCGGCTTCGTGGCTTCGCTGGATTGAACTGTCGTGACTCGCTATTTCTCGATCCTGTGCTCATCCTAGACTCTGAGAAAAGGGCGCCTCGGTCTTTCGCCACAACTCTCCCGGTTTTACGCCAGTGAATTTATTTACGTTCTTATTTTATTTTTATTTTATTTTCCTTCTCTTCTTCTTGCCTTTCCTTAATTTCTTTCTTTCTTTTTCTTCTTTTTTTTTTTCTTCGAGAAGGCGGAATCACGAAGACGAAATCCTTCACTCATCAAGTCACCAGAACAGGAACGTTTTGAGGCGTCTTGACTTTTCATTCGGGTGAATTTTAGGGGGTTTCCTGAAGGATTTTGTGGTTATATACATTGAACGCGGTCAAGTGGTAATGTTCAAAAGAAGTCTTGACGAAGAGTACATTGCCGCATATCCCGGATATGCTTTTTTAGTCCATCAATCCACCCAGACCGTCAAGGTCCTGATTCGAAAGGGGCGCGTTGTCCTGTTCGGATAATCCACGTTAGTCACCCTCCGTGACAGCCCCCGAAAATCCCTAGTGATGCACTCACATTCTCGAAATCTATGGCTGCGCGGGAGCTCCCTCGTCAGGGTTATCAGGCTCGAGAGCCCCGTTGTCGCCGGGCTGGTCGGGAACGACGAGACCTTCGAAGCAGTCAATGTCGTTGAAAAGGTAAGGGCTGGAATCCATGACGGTCACGTTGTCTTCCACCGGAACGTCATAAAGCAAGCAGGTACCGTCGCCGAAAGCGAGACTCTGGCATCCCTCGGTGGACGCGCAGAGCTGGGCGCAGCCCTGGATGTCGGCTGTCACCTCCTCATCTTGACGGGCAATGAAAGCAGGATGGGTTCCCTTGTCGTAGCCGATGACCTCACAGCTAGACTCCTCTTGTTCCTGGTCCTGCTCCTGGGCAGTGGCGGCGGCAATGAACGCCACGAGCAACGTGAGCGCGGCGTAGGATCGCATGGTGGCAGAGTTTTTTGATTTGACCTTTCTCGAGTCTCAGATGTCCGGCGAGAGAAGAAAGAAAACGAATCGGGATTGAGGATTGTCGGGAACCTGGAAAGAGCACTCCAGAACACGGAGGGGGAATCTGGAATAGATATTTATTTATCTCGCCTCTCACCTCCGCTCCGAACCTCATCATCTCCGTTATTATAATATAGGCCGAAGAGCATTCGCTGGAGAAAGTTCCGTGCTTCCCTCGGGTAATAATGAAAACTGGCAACCTTGATGTCAATGAATCCGGAATCCATGACTCGCTCTGTTACCGGATAATCAATTCCACTTCCTGTTCTGATCGACACATATTTTAATATGGTTGAATGGGCGAATTACGCAGCAGGTGTTCTTTGCCAGGAACCACGGCTGTTAATCGCTAGGACGGAACCACATTTCCTCTTGCTACTTTTACACTTCAGCGGGGGATCTAATTATTGGCCACTCACACATCAAATTCTATACATGCTCCCCATTCTGGAACGACGACAGCAAGCTTGTGCCGCAGACAGGAGGCGCCTTGCCCTGACTGCACCATCCCTAAGGGCTGGCACAAAAGGAAGAGCAAGATTGGCCCCCTTGACCTCATGCGGAAGTCACCATTGCATTTCTGTGGATCCTACCTTGGAGCAATTCTTGCTTTCGGCGTGCGGGGGTTTGGGAGCCAAGTTATTTCGCATAGAGTACTTCGTAGATGACGAAGCTGGCGACCGGCGATCCCGCCACCAACATATATTTGACAACCCGGATATATAACCCATTATAAAGCGGCCCTTCTAACTCTTACAAGAGGCAAAGACGAAAACGGCTAGGTCGGGCGGCGAAAAGTATGAAAAGTATGTGCGCTTCCCTTCTGTCATCTTCCGTCCCGTATAACTTCCGGTATATTGCCAAGGTTAAGTAGATTAAGAACGCGGCCGAAGTTTCGAGATCGATGGAAAGGCACGCAAATCTCATTCCGCCACAATAGTCTGGCATCTCCCCCAAACGAAATCAAATGGGACGGGGATCGCCCGGCCGTCAGTAAGATTTTACCGAGATGAGAGCGGGAAAACCAGGTCGAGCCCCACGCTGCTGGATCTCTGACTCCTGTTGAAAATGAGAGAGAATACCATGTTAACATCTATTATAAGCGCCCCCTCGGGCAGGTTCTTAAGCTCGCTCTTGGGGCGCTATATTCCATTCGCTCGTCGGTCGAGGATCGACAGATGTGGGTCTTCTAGAACCTTGGTGACCACCGCAGAGCAAATTGAATCTGTATCAAACACGAATATGACAATCAAGAATCAAAGTGACCTAGCTCGGTATTTTCTTTCCGACGCGGCAGTTCGAATGGAGCTAGGGTAAGGCTGCCTGATGTAGCTCAAGGAGACACCGCAGGCACATGTTCAAACTAAAGATATGTTCTCCAGATTTCACCTGAGAATATCACGTCTTGTTTCGGTCACTGTCATTAGACAGTGTGAAATGGGAGCTAATTCGTCAAGAAATGCGCAGCTTAAAGGGTAGGCAAGAGTCCATGGCCTATCAAAAATAAAAGGTCTCTCGGTTTGTTTTTATCGGGGATGCTCTTTAAATCAGCTAACATTGTCCGAGGCCTCGGTGCAGCGAGGCTCGTTCGGCAAGGATACTAGTAACCCACAGTGTCCAAGTCATCCTGGCGTATGAGACTATTAAGAAGAAAAATGAAGTAGTGTTGACGCATATAAAATACACCTACTTCTTTATTGTGTAGTTATGACGAAAGGCGCAACTTCCCGTAACGCCCCCCTAGATTCTCCTAAAATAAATAGATTTAACTCCGTACGTGTTCTTTCGTCGTCGCGTCGTTCCAGCCATCATGGCATTTCTCATTGCCAAATCCAGCCAGCACTGTAGTCTTCATTACATTGAATCTCGCAGCAATGTCCGACAAAACTGCTTCTCAAGCTGGGGAGAAGGGGAAGTTTCAGCCCGTCTCGTATAAACAATCTCAAAGCCTTCCAGGGTATGTTGCGAAACGGAGTGATCCTCGGTTACTCATTTGGGCGGCTTGAATTGACGTCGTTCAATCTAGTCTTGAGGGGGAGATGAAGCCGACGAGTGAATCCACGGCGCTTGAGGGAAGTGGAGAGTTCCACGAATATGCAGCGGCTGGAAAGTTGAAGGACCGCAAGGCCATCATCACAGGCGGAGAGTGAGTAGCATTCTCTATTGATTAATATGTGGAATGGAATTTCGTGCCTAGTCTGCAACTAACCTAACTGCTTCCATCCGTCTTCCAGCTCCGGAATTGGTCGTGCAGTTGCCATCCTTTTCGCTCGTGAAGGTGCCGACATCAGCATCGTATATCTCCCAGAAGAGCAACCTGATGCTGGAGATACGAAGAAAATGGTGGAGAAAGAGGGGCGACAGTGCCTGCTGATACCGGGGGATCTTATGAACAACAGAAATTGCCAGAATGCTGTATCGAAGCACGTCGAAAAGTGGGTGTTATATCTGATCCTCATGGAGATGAAAGTCGAAGCTGATGTCCCTCTTACGAATGCAGATATGGTGAGGTTAACATTCTGGTGAACAATGCCGCGAAGCAGATCAAGTGTCCAGACTTCGCGGATATTGACCTCGAAAACGTGGAGAGCACGTTCCGAAGCAATGTCCTCCAAATGTTCGCCATGACCAAGTATTCCATTCCACATATGCCCAGGGGCTCAGCGTAAGTCTCCGAGCTACCATCGTATTGACTCCACTCATCGTACTAACGATTACGAATTAGTATCATCAACACTACTTCAACAGTAGCTTTCCGGGGCACATCCTCCATGGTCGACTACTCCGCCACCAAAGGCGCTATCGTCTCTTTCACTAGGGCACTGGCCCAAAACCTCCTTCCCAAAGGCATCCGCGTCAACGCCGTGGCTCCAGGGCCAGTCCATACGCCACTTCAGCCTGCATCCCGGTCGGCCGAGGAGATGGAAATCTTTGGTTCGAAGTCCAAGCTCGGCAGAGTTGGCCAGCCGAGTGAGATCGCGCCGAGCTTTGTGTTTCTGGCATCCAGGGATTCAGAGCTGTATTACGGCCAGGTCCTTAAAGCCTTCCCTATCGGGGATTGAATCATTGGATTTGGGTATATTTTGTCATACAGATTAGGTGCCGGTAAGAAGGTATAATGCATACTGCCTGAAATTCAGATATTTAGTGAAAAAGTATTGCGATCTGGGGCGTCTGGATGTAACAAGATTGACTGTTATTCCTGTTTGTATAAATGACTCTTTTACTAAGGACAAGACTATGATTCACGAAGGAGACAAAGGTAGGGGCAAGTTACTCCAGTATGTGTCGGCGGGCCGGGGCCGGTTGCCCAAGTCAGCATCATCCGTTCGTTTCTTCCCAGGAAATTCCTTTCCTGCTCAACAACGTTTGTTCCCACAGTATGTGCACTCGTTGCCTAGCGACTTGGACCAAAACCTAATATTGAGGAACTCCAGTGTTTATTTTCACCAACTTTACTCTTCCCCCCGTTAGAGTACCAATATCTCAACCGACTTCTCTCCTAACCTTCTGATCCATCCAAAGTCCTTATAGCAGTCATATCACATATGTGCGGAGACAAATTCTCTTCAGGATGGAATCAAAGCAAAGTAACAGGGCCCAGACGGCAATGCACGGCCTTCTTAGAACCATCTGGAGTCAAGAGGACTCGAGTGCCTTCTTGTCAGCGAACGACGCGACGAAACTAGCAGAATCGATCCTCCCACTCACATTTCTCACCAACCATCCAACGAGCGTCATTTCTCGAGTGCAGCACAAGGCGATCGAGGCTCTTCTCGACGCCTATCCTTTGAATGGTCATTGGGACCCTCGAACACCGCTGCCTCCCGACGTCGACTCCCCAGCAGCGCAGTTTGTCCAGACGCATCATTTCGTGGCTCACTCTTTGGCAGTACGATGCCCAGAAGACCCCACACGTACTCTTTGGACTCAAGTTTACCCAATAATAGCACTACCCTTGCTGTACGTCCTCCCTTAACTCGGGGGCCTTCCTTACTTACAACAGTGTTCCTCGGCTATCCTAATCAGTTCACTCTTGCTAATGATATTCATTTGAACCAGGCTTGACATTAACTCTCCGTACGGTAGAATATTCCGCGCGGGTCAGCCTGGTCCCCCAGGAAAATTTGGTTGGATAGGGCTGGCCCTGATGCGCGGCAACGCTTGTCTCGGGGGCCTTATAGCAACCGATGCAAGCGACGCTATTCCCAACATTATTTACGCCCAGGGCAAGTTTCTCATTTACCATAGTGAGCTGGCTGTGCTACCCATACTTATGGCGTTCCAAATTCACGACGGAGCCTGTCGTGGGCCCTCCGCCCTCCGCCCTCTTGTGGTATGTGCACCCCTCAGATGGGTCTAGGCGTGGACTAACGCAAGCCGACTTTCTCGCAACTTTACTAGGCTCTCGTTGTCAACTTAACTTCGACACATGCCCGTGTGGTGGAAGGCATAATCGAAGATCCCTCCAACCCCTCCTTGGCCGTGATTCTCCGGGACAATATAGACCTCGGCACTACGGATGATGACCATGTCGGTAGGCAACGAGACACGCGACAAAAGAACTGGTGTGATGTATTGGCATGGACACTTTTCACGAGCCCGAGGTTCTGGACATCGACCCTTGCTGCATCTGAGAAGGAGGGTTCGAATACAGTAAGCGCGGACGACCAGCAGCTTCAGAATGCGGGTGATGATGCTGCTTTAGCTTCTTCTCCCCCGACATCGGAGGTTGACTCTAGATCATGAAGCCTCTTAAGTGCCCTCAGGCCGTCACGCGATTTGATAGTAGGAAAGCAATTTAGAGTGTATCTCTAACTTAAAAGGGAAGGGGGTGAGGAGAATAAGAGAGGGCCGCTAGGGATGGGCTAGGCCACGCCCATTCGTCGTATTATGGCAAACCATAAGCTCAGATCATGAGCGGTATAATTTTATGCTTTTGGCCATCCATTTGATCATATAATAGTGATCAGTCTAAGAGAATGGGCAGTCCTTCACGAGTTGGAATAAACAGCGTGGAAAGCTGAGGAGGGAGAATACTCGATAATCAGCCGTCCTCTAACACCGTTCTACGTATAATCTATCTTCTGTGTAGAATAGCACGAAAAACAACAATATTGTCCATCAAACATAGCATGGCAGTTCGAGTCTCACCCTACAGCATGCTCAAGATTAGAACTATAGATTGTTTATTGGCTAAGACTATAGCTCATCACGTAACGCCCTTCACTGTGACTGCGATAATCCAACAGCGTAACCGGCGGGCACTCATTCTTCAACCATTGCATGTACGACTAGATATTGCGTCATGCTCCGACGCTTCCCACCATAATCGTGAGCACCTCGTGGCTATTTGCTGAGATGGCCGCTTAACCGAGGACATCGGCACAGATCTGCTCGACCTCAAGGAGAACATTGACTGGAATATATCTTTAGCACCGTGTCAAAAACTGGAGGAGAGGTAATAACTTACGCGCAGGGATAAGACCACCACAGGCAGCAACAACACAGTCAGTCGCGGCAGCACGGATGGCAGCCATGTTGGCGGGCTGGCAACCGCAGGCCCAGTCGCCAACGTTGCAGTTGCTGGCAGCGACGGTAGCCTCGTCGAGGCAGACCTGGGCCTTTCCGCCGCACTGGGTGATGACCTGGGCAGAGGCGGCAGTAGCGAGGGTGAGAGTGGCGATGGAGAACTTCATTTTGAAGGTGCTTTGGTAGGTTCTTGTTAATAGAAGGTGGAAAGTGCTTTGGATGCTTGAGTTGGAAGTTGTGGAAGTCCTTGGTTGAGGAGATCGAGGAAGAGAGAGGACAGAATGGCGCCTTTATATACTCGAAGATGATCGCTGGAAGCCCCTTTCCTCGGCCCACATGTCTCGAAATATCTTGCGACCTCGCCGACTACACGACGATGTAGCAAAATGGGAAGAGCCTATTGACGGTTTGATGGTCTGGGGACATGCGTCAACGTGTAATCTTAGCTGAATATTACAGGGGTTCTGGAGAGCCGTTAATACATCATGTGGATGACGTCCACTGGTGCCGGCACTTTTCACGACCATGCCCCTGTTTCCCCGGAGTTATCATTTGCTGTTTTGTTACTTGGCTCTCTGATTTCTACATTCGGCCTTATGCTATGCTCTTCTCCGTAGGACAGTATAATAAGTCGTAGACTCCCGTCTCGATAGGAGTAGAGGCTCAGTATTCTAATCGCTATATCACATTGGATAATAGCCAACACCGCGTTGTACCTCATTGACTTTTCGGACAAGCGAGTTCAATGAGCCTACGTTGAAGTTGCAATTCAGCAAGAAAATGCACATGCCAATCTGTTATAGAGTTCTTGATGACTTCCGAGGCTCGAGGACGGACGCCTGGGCCCTGGCCCCAAAAGGTCCTGCCGTTGGCGTCACATCCTAATTCCTTGAATGGGCAGGTCATAACAGAGATGTTATAGGTGAAAGGGCGAAGTGGCCTTTCATGAGGTGCGGTTCGCAGAGCTGTCGGCCAAGCGGGGAATGAGAAACCTGGGGAAATGCGGGATTGGAGGAGAACCCGCAGCCCATTTTCGTGTTTACTGAGCAGGATCCTCTTTCCACTAGCTCATTCCCCGCGATTGTGCCCATTCTCTGCATCGGAGGCGGGAGCTATAACAGCTGGTGATAAACGCCACAATCTCCATCTTGCTGTGGGGTACTGACACCCAAGGCGGACTCACCTTCTTAAAATGGGGAGTGATCCTACGGCACGGTGGCACGGGCGTTCTGGCGTTTCTTCGATGGCAATGAGTTGTGTAGTATTCGGCTGCGCCCTAGTCAGAATACAACCTCATCGGGGGACCACATAAGGCCAACCTCACTGTGGATCAGGGACAGCTACGAGTCATGAACACGACGACATTCAACGAATGGCTTCCTAGCAAACGAGTATTGTCAATAAAATTAACAACTCCGTACATAGACACCTGAGGTAGACGTGCTCTCATGCAGTAAACATCATGGAGAATCTCCAGACGGTTTAATAGTCAACAGAACAATACATTATAATTTGAGCCCATTGAGGAATAACAGTGTCGGGTATCTAGTTTCGACCAAAGCTCGAGAGTTGTCCAGACATTCAGCTCATGGTTCCTTCCAGTGGCTTGGACAAGAGATCTCTGATATAAGTTGCTGGATGACTGGCTCACTGAGAAGATATACGTATGATGCTTCGTTTACGTACTGCGGGTGTGAGAAACAAGTGTGTTGTGTCGTTGGCTCCATCAAAGTTCTTTAGCTACATGACAAATGGAGGTCATTTGTGTATACTGCTACGTTCCTCTTGACACGATGAGTGAGGCATTTTTGGAATTGACTCGGATACGGAATTTCCGACGCTGACAACTCTGGAAGTTCGGCGACAGCAACGGGGAGGACGAATGGTCCCGCCCTCCTCTCCACTCTCCCCGGCCTCTCCCGAGTCCCATCACATGGGTACTGGCTGTGGTCCCACGCCCCATCTTCAGGATAGGGTATAGCTGTTAGATTTTCAATAAATGACAAGTTCTACTTTCCTCCTCTCCTAGTAACGTTTTCCATTCGGGGTTAGAAAATGGAGAAACAATAAGCGGCACTCTCTGTAGCTATGGCCAAATTCGTCCATATTACGAGGGCACCTGCTCTGGATTGTTAGGTACATCCCGGGCGAGATGCCTATGGGGAACTTAAATGATGTCTAAACCGATTTGAATGAAGCGAAGCTTTCTCAAAGTTTAGTTTCCGCTGATAGATGCGTCCCCTGTGACGTCAAGACCTTTATAATTTATCCTCCGCGCAGTCACTTTCGTACCTAAACTCTTTTCGAGATATTTATATATTAGTATCAATACAAAACGGACCCAGAGACATGTCATTCCCACGTCTCCTATTCTCATGACGCCATGTTAATCACGGAGCCTAATCTGCCTTGATGAGATCGAACTTACATCAACATCACTCTGTCACATGGGATAGCGATCTATCAATTGTATATGACATGATGACGGATCTGGCCTCGAAATAGTATAAATGGACGTGGTCTTAATTTTCTATTCCTTCAGACGTCCATGTTTCTGTCAACGAAGATTTTAACGCCCACCAAGGTAAAACTCACGCTTACATTTCACAACCGCTTTCATCGAACAAAACTCAAACGCTGCACTCATGGCCGACAGGAACCCCGGAAATTTTGCCAACTGGTAAGGGAATACCCCTTGGCTTAGTCTTGAGCCTAATCACCTATTAACTACGCTTAACTCTAGGCCCAAGGAGGAGCTGAAGGAGACTGCTTCCAAGGGGGGTCAATCCAGCCACAGCGGAGGCTTCGCCAGCATGGACCCTGATAAGCAGGTTTGTTTCCTTCCCTCCTCACGCTCACCCCTTTCCATTATCATCTGGTTAACACAGGTGTATAGCGAGACATCGCGTCCAAGGGCGGTCAGGCGTCTAGTGGATCTTTCGAAAAGGGAAGTGAGAGAGCCAGAGAGGCTGGTCGCAAGGGAGGTTCGAAACACCAAAGTTCATCTGAGGATATTTAACGGGCAAGACTCGATGCGGTTGTAGCTTATAAGGATGAGGGGAAGAAATATCAGCTGAAGTTTCATCGAACAACTATGGGTGGTGACATGGCAACAGCTCAAGGAGTAACCGTGTCCGAAGCCACTTCCACCCCTGCATTAAGCTTCTCCAGTGACCTAGCAATATTCCCTCGGGCCGACTTTTCGTATCCTTCTCGGAACACCCATGAATAGAAGATAAAGGGTCGTTCCAGAAACGACTTTAGCACATCCGATCGTTCCTTTCTCCACCCTTCCTCGCTAACCCAGGCATACTCTTCCCGCACCGCCGCCTCGTATTTCTCAAATGTCTCCTCCTCCGCACCAAGGATACTCAAATCCATGTCAAGGAACATTTCCGCATCCGATACAAATCGAGCATCAGCGAATTGCGGAACCGTGTGAGTTGCCGTCGCTTCAATCATGGTACATATGCGGTCGACACGTTCGCGGTCAAGAGGATGATCCGTGCTACTTAGCCGCGATAATGCGAGCTCGGCACTCTTGGTCTCATTATCGGTGGCTCTGGCGTCGTATATCGCATCATGAAACCAGATGGCTGCCTCGATTGCGTCTGGATCTGCGAGGAAGCCTCTGTGCTGTTGGAGAAGCTCAAGGAGGGAGTTGACGTGGTCGAGGTTGTGGTATTTCCGATCCTTGGACGAATAGAGTATCTTTAACTCCGTTAAAGTCTGGACGTCAAGGAGAGCCGCCATGATTCTGATTCTGATGATGCTTGGCTCCGGTTGTGTGAATGGGAAGACCATCAGCCGCACGAATTCGTATATTAGGGTCCCACGGCCCCTTCAATTGCATTGCCCCGCACACCGATACCGAAGGTGTCGTATAACTCCATAGTTAAAGTCCCGTGTCCAGGTCCTTGGAAGTTTTGGAAGAGGGAGAAGATCGCAATTAAACCGTTTCCTCGATGAATCTGGCGCGATGGCTTCAGTAATCCTCACTATCGGAACTGCTACTTAACGTTGAACTATCCCAAGACTTCTTCTCTCTCAACCGAGCATATTGCATTACAGCCCAGAAAATGCAAAGCGCAATCCCAAGAGCTAATACCACGGCAATGCAAGCGGTCGCCGCCGCCTTGACTCCAGAGCCAAGAGACGATGTCCAGATAGGGCCAATTGCAGCTCCACCAACAGCTATTAAGGCGAGGGGCAGCAGAACACCGCTAATCAATATACCTTTACTTTCTCCCCAAAGGCTCACCACGTTTTGGTACATTTGACGCATTAAGTTGACGATTTTCTCTAGGTTGAAGGCGATAAAGACAAGAGGTATGCATAGGGCGGCGCCAACCGTAACTGTTTGGAGCAACCTTTAGTTAATAACGATGCGGTTTGCGGAAAAAATGGCCAGGCTAATACATACACAAAAATGTCAAAAAGTAGCCAAGAGGTAGCCTGCCGTCAGCCGATTGAGGAAGCGAATCAAGATTAATGGCGAAAACAGCGGCCAGGAAGGACGAAGGGAGCTGTGTGGAGTATTAGTAGCTGTTCACGTTGAGAATCCGGCTTCGAGGAACCACTCACAAAGATGATCGTTACCACGGTAAAGACCATTAGGGTCTTACCCTGCCTACCACTCTCCAAAGCCTGGTCGCGCATCATAGTTTGTATCCTCGTCGAGGCTCGGGCCTGTTCAGCCGTGTTTTCTGCTTGCTTACGTGCCGACAGTACCTCCAAGAAGTTGGCTTGCTTCTGCTTGAGGTCGATAAGGTTAATCAGCTGCGGGAGGATGTAACTGGTTAGCTTGTTTCATTCATTCAATATAAAAAGAAGTCAGGCCGTGGCATAAGTCGGGATTTAAACTCACAGAATCCTTAGTGTTCTCGACTAATTTTTCCATGGTTTGAATCCGATGGTCGTGAGCAGCAGACACCCTATTCTCTTCCCACTGCGTTACCCCTTTTCTGGAAAGGATCTCCTTCATCGCGCCCACGGCATCGTTTTGATGTTTCAGCACCATTCTCAACATGTCGAGCTCGTCTCTTATTTCCTGGACTTCGGCGAGAAGGGAAATATCCAAACGGATATCGAGGTCGTCGGTTGTTAGGGAAGGCTGGTTTAGTCGGTTCCTAAACGCCTGGAGTCTCCTGGTTGCGGTGTTGCTCTGAAGTGAGATTGTTAGTAAACGTAGAAACAAAGCCACGATAGGAGCAAAGATGTCTAAAGGCGAAGAAGGGGGCCGCGGAAAAGCTTACCACACGCGCCACTTCGTATTCAAAAAAGTCGAAAAACTGAAGGTCATTGGGAAGATCATGAGGATCGAAAAGACCAACGCAAGTGTCCACAACCAGCCGCGCCATGTCGTAGACCGAGGTAACCGGTTTTCTGAACGGTTTCTTCAGATGTCGAAGAATGTGCTGATAAACATTGAGAGGGTCATCGCGGATGATGGTGTGGATATTGTATCTATTGCGCTGGGTATCTTGTTCCTGTCCCCAAGATTCCCAGTTAAGTGGGCAACAAGTGATGACGGTTTCTGGAATTGCCATGTCAGGACGATTGTATGATCATCTCCCACTGGCCATGGAGAAAATGACAATAATCAAGGGGGATTGAAATGAAGATCTCAGGAACTACTCCCGTGGTAGGAAAAAACATGTGCATAGAAGAAACTAACATACCTTTGTTCAATATCCATACCCAGAGCTGGTCGACCATGAAGATCTTGATCGCTTGCCCATGATATCTTCTTGTATATCGGTATATCACTTGATCCTTGGCCCTCTCATACGTCCCCTCCACGCGACCGTAAACGTACTGGTCCAGCGTACGTCGTGGTTGGAGAGTGGGAACGTCCTCTGGATCCCGGCCCTTCAGATAGCCCCTGATAAGATGCTCGAATGGGTGGACTATATCGAGGACTGCTTTCCCAGGCTTTTTGCGTTTTTTATTGGGGCCTGGGTTATCGAGATGGATTGTAAACGTTTCTGGCTGATTTGTCTCTATAGCTTGGTCTGGAGATTGTGGGTTTTCCCCGGAGTCGGCCTCGTTGTTCGCGTTGGCTGATTGGGTATCTCTCGAATCTTCCTGCTCGACGGTTTCAACTTTTGGACTTGGGGGTTGACTGGAGGGTTGTGTCTTAGACGAATCAACTCCGGGGGGATTGCTCATCTCCATGTCCGCTTTGTTTGTTTCTTCGTTTCCCTTTGAATACTCAGCAAGATCTCATTCCTAATATACTACGTCGAGGTGAAACAGGACCAACCTACCGTCTTGCCGAACATCCACATACGCCTAGGATGAGTTGGACCACTTGTATGCGGTTTATCAACGGACTGTGGTCTTGAGGGACGAGGAGCAGGACGGGTTGAAATAGGAGGAGGAGGAGGTGGTGGTGGCGGAGGTTTAGATGTGCCGACGGAGGAGAGATATGTTTGGTGGTGGTGTCCCTGGACAGTTTCGAAGTGAAGGTACGGAATATATGGGAGTGTCAGCTAATTTATCCGCGTCTAGAAAGCTTCTGTAGGCTCGACCTACAAATGATGCTATTGACAACTCCAGTGCCGAAGATGTTCCAAACTCTTCTTCTGGCTCGTCCTTCAGATACCGTTAGTCGCCTCACCGACCATTGAAAATTATTACCGCAGGGTGGGAGACCTCTGACGTACTTGAATTACTCTACATGACGGCCTCATGAACGGATGTCCTATAGATTGGCCTGTCCCACGAGTTGTCGAACTAAGAATACCTAGTTCTTCCTTGAGCCTTGTCTTGAGCGAGTGGGGTCCAGATTGCTGGTCTGACAATATCCTCGTCATTAATCCCTGCCGTTGTTAGTCAAACCAAACACAAGGCGTAATAAGGGATAGGCACCGATACCTCAACCCACTCCATCTAATTTCAGACCAGTAAAGTTAGCCGCGAAAACATTGTTGGGAAACGGTAGAGATGCTGGGTCCTGAGCTTGAGATGCATAGTATACCTACATTGTTAGCAGGGATGTGGTACCATGTGAACTCTGGCTTCCGGTCTATCAAGTCTTCTGGTCTCTCAGAGGCACGCACACCTTGAGGCCCTATGCCGTACAGCAGGTCGTATATGAAGGCAGACTTGGAGTAACGTCGCTCGCGGCCATCCAAGTGAAATTCCGTCATAGATACCTCGAATGACCGACAGGCCGCCATCTTCTCGGGGTCGTGACGAGGCGCCGGAAGTGCTCGAGAGAACCTAGATCGGGTCTCGGTATCTTTCTGACGGGGTTTGCCAATAGATGGACCTTCAAGTAACGAGCCTGAGTTAAGTAAATTGGTGATTTCCTTTCGCTTCTCTTCAGAAAGCTCGTCTAGAGAAAGTTGCCCAAGGTGATCTCTCAACGCCGTGTCGGCGCCGTGCCGGAGGAGCAATTTGACAAGCTCCAAGTCACCCCGGATCATAGCCTCGAACAACGGAGTTGGCTTTTTGATGCCTCCCTTAAGGTTTGGTGGTGGCGGCGGCGGTTGTCCCTTTGCGGGCGGGACGACTGGTGCTCCTTGAGCGGGCCGAGGCTTTGTGGAGGGCCACATGAGCATCTGGATGGCCCATCCGGGTTGAATAACACTCTCCCAAACAGCAGGAAGAATGATACCCCCATCAGGGCCGCAGAGGTCATACTTGCCTTGAGCCACAAGGGGGCCGATGAAATCAATACCAATAAATGCTTGTCTGATGAGATCCTCCATCCCATTCCATGTTCTGCAAAGATGAAAAGGAAAGTTGAATCTCCTTCCTACAGCATCACGGAACTTAATAACTTCAGGAGCACCAGCGACGCCGTCCGAGACGCGTGGAGGTAGATGATATGGAGGCGGCGGTGGTGGCGAAAGATGGTGGAAACCAGGTCGAGGTCGAGGTCGAGGGTATGATGGGTCAGCCTCTTGCGCGAATTCTGAGAGAGTTTTCTTCTTCTTCTCATCTTCGTCCCGGCCTTTCCCAGGAATCCACGGCGAAATACCGCCTCCAGCCTTTTTTTTCTTTGTCCTACTTCCAGGCTTGGCATAAGCCGCCGGAGGAACCCATCCCCCCCTGAGCCCCAAGCCGGGCGGGCGAGGGCGGGCAGCGGCTTTCGCCATCTCCGGGTGAAACGGGGTAGCCCTATGTGGAAATGGAATTTCGGGTTGTTTCTTTTTTTCTTCGCTGGCCGTGGCGTCGGCATCTGCGCCATTATCGAGCAGGAGCTGGACGATGGAGATGTCACCACGCGTAACCGCTTCGTACAAAGCAGTAGTGCCTGTTTGGTCGTTTACCGACTCAATGTCGGCGGCGCAGTCCAAAAGGAGCCTTGCAACAGGCTCGTTGCCCAGTTTTGCAGCAATCCATAGGGGTTTCTCTCCTTCCCTCGAGATCGCCTCGACATTAGCCCCACGTTCGAGCAGGAGCCGAGTGAGATCGACATTTCCCTGGCGCGCAGCCCGATGAAGTACGGTCCTTCCATCGCTATCCACCGCTTCGATGTTGGCATCGTTGTCCAAAAGCACGGGGATGATTGAAAGTTTGACATGCTCAACGGCGAGATGCAATGGCGTGTGGCCCTCGAAGTCCGGCGTTTCGATAATGTCGGGATGGAGGTTTAAGAGCTCGGTTACCGTTTCCACGGACTCCAAGATGATAGCATCGCGAAGACGTGTTGCCGCATCGTCGGTCTCAGACTCAACGTTCAGCTTACTGCCAGAGGGCGCACCTCTTTCCTGACTCTCTGCCACGGCAGCCATTAAAACTATTCGTGATGGTCAGCCTCTGGTGTCTATAGACTCATGTGGTGCAGAAGATCTCACATCAACTAGGCAGCAGATAGACTGGTGAATAAATAAGGTGGCTGGTCATCCAGGTGACATTAAAAAATGTTCTCACTGGATGTTCGGAATCGGTGTGTTGAGCGGCCTTGCGCAATTGGGCATTCTGCATGCATGTAAGATGAAAAGATGGAACCCTAGCCACAACTGCAACCAATGACCTGGCCACCAACCCTGCACATCGGACAAGATAGAAAGATGCCCCCTCAGCGCAAAACCTCATCGACGGATTCATCCTCGTTCTGGCCCAGTCGGCATCAAATTCTTCGAGACTTGATACTAACCGTCATGCCGACTCTCATCGAAGTACTACGTGTGGCCTACGCTTTATATATGCCCTTGGGCACTAAGCCTATGTCCATTCTGACCAACTTCCCGAAAACCCCACGCTGGAGGTGGAGAGGGAAGACCGGGGAGAAGGAAGCAGAAGGTGAACAGCCGAAAGAGACAACAAGTCGGAGTGAACGAGCAGAAGAAAACGGCGGCTCTGGCAGAGCAGCCTCAGTATATGGGGTATGTAATTACCCCCCTCCCCCCTTGTACGCGACTCCAGGGACTTGAGCTGATGCAGCTGATGGTTATTAGACCGAAAGCAGTTCGAGTCAGACTCATACTTCAAGAACCTCGTCTGGGAAGCGTTCTTCCTGGCGCCGCTGGAAATACCGTCTTAATCCTAGACATTTCACATGGTGGAGACTCGTCTTTAGGCCCCGCCAGATTTGTCTTTCCTCTTTTAGTTATCGTCATCTCCTTGTCGGCTTTCTCACAGCATCCATAATACTGCTCGGTAGGAAAGCCTGAATTACCGTCACCTCTGGTGCTTAATACTAATAGCCGGCTTTCTACTATAGCTGTTCTCCTGGCCGGGTGCACTACTGGGGGTTTGAGCAAGGTGTACCTCCTCTCTCTTTCGTACGACAACAATAACTCTACTACGGACCAGAACGCCATTGGTATCAACACAACAACAGCAAGCACTATAGTGAATCTATCCCAGAATGTGTCGGGCCTTGAAGTACGGGTTTCCTATTTCGGCTTCTGCTTGATGCTTAACTCGAGTCTTTTAGCGTGCTCCAATGATATAGGCACCTTGCAACAGAGGGTTGAGGGACATGACCCTCTTAATCTGCTATGGATGGCCAAGAAGTTCCATGATGAAACCATCTTTAGCGGTCTAATGTAAGCTACAGTTGACTCGCATGTTCGAACGCGTTCTTTGCGTACAGCTTGGTCTAATGTCAACAGATTCATAACGATCATTTTCGCCTTTGCGTGCCTCTGCCTGCTTTTGGTGTCCTTCCCAAGTTGGCATAGAGAATACGATAGCGATGACAGTGCAATCGAGGTCAAGCCGTTCCCAAGTCGACCGATAGTGCAAGCGTCACTCGGAATTGTATCGATTGCGGCAATCCTGGGTCTCATTTCTGCCTTGTGGCAGCACCTTTCTACCGCAGCCACCACAGTCATGGTCAAAACATTAACATATAACAGCGTCGTCGGGCACGTCGGTACAGCAGCTATGGTTTTAGGTTGGGTGGGAGCAGCGATTTGCGTGGTAGTTGCTCTGGGAATTGTCCTTATAATGATGAGTCTCAAGGTGCTTAGCGAATTGGTAGATTAGTTTTAGTATTGAAAACGCAAGAGAAACTTCCAGGGTAATATATCGGCTCTGGTCGATCAATATTCCACTGACTTTTAGAACTCGTCGAGGGGAGTCTCTACGAAGCAGAATGCTGCGGGACAGGCCCTGTCATAACCTCGTTCAAAGGTTGCCTCTGTTTATTAAACCATCTCGTTATGGGACACTAACGAATGCCTGATCTACGATCAAGTTAGGCATTGAGCACCTCGAAGTATCTATCCTATTAGTGTTGCAGTTAACAATAGTTCCAAGTGGTTGACTGCGGGTTGTCTTGGTCACCACGATTTTCTACTGCATCGGTTTGAAGAAAGCGATGAGGCGGAAGTGTCACAGAGTTTCACTCATCGACCACCGTCAAGTATTCTACAGCAGGCAGGTCGAGGTGAACTAAAACTAACAAGCTAACGCCCAGGGGGCATATAATCACACGACGGGCTAGCCCGGTCGTGGGGCCATTGCGTGCCTCCTCCTGAGGCACGTCGCCGTAGAGGCCGCCGTCGACGGCTGGGTTCGCAAAAGTGGAGCTCGGTTGAGACATAGCAGAAGGGGAAGGTAACAAGGGGATAGACCTGTTTTCTTTGAGCCTCGATATCAACTTGTAGCGTAGAATCAATTATAATTCATTTCCTGTCTTCCAGGAAAGTGCGGCCAACTTAAATGGGCGATATCAGAAGATTTACGGACTGGAGGTCGCTTCGCTAGTCGTACTTGCCTCCCTTCTATCTCGGACCTGAAGAGAGCCGAGGGGACTCCTTCCTAGGTCGTATCCGTGGATACCAACCCAGTGGGAAAGCGCCGTCGTGTGATCAGATTATCGCGGGAAACGAACAGCGGGAGGCATATTAAAAGAGACTGACCGAAAGAGCAACTGGCCAATAATTTGAACAGAAGATCTGCTCTGACTGTTATTGCCCTGCTCAGTAACACACCGAGCAGTCCCATTCAACACACCAAACCTCCTTCCTATATAACGAGTCCCTTGTCAGGCATGTGAGAGCGAAATCAGGATTCTCGGAGATCAGAACCTCATGTCATAGTTTCTTCCCACATCAGAACTTGATTCCTGAATCAACATTAACGGGAACATAGGGGAAAGTTTCAGCCTGTCCGGGGCTTAAGAACTCCTCGTCGAGTCTTCTCGTGATCCCAGTCACTTCTAGCACACCACTGAAACAGCTATGTCTAACAGTACGTCAACGCGTAAAAGGCGCGTTGTGATGGATCCCGACGGAGACCTTGTCCTGCTCGTCGGCGGCGAAACCCAGTCTCCGGAACAGGAGGTACTGGTCTGCTCGAGGGCAATGAGGCGCGCATCTCCCGTCTGGAAGAAGATGCTCTACGGGAGCTTCAAAGAGACTAAACCTGCTCAGGGACCGTGGATCGTATCACTACCTGATGATGAGCCAGAGCCGATACTTGCCATCTTGCGCGCGATCCACGGAGAATTTGGCAAAGTCCCCAGAAGCCCCAGTATCGAACTGATATTTCAAATTCTCCTCCTTACGAACAAGTACGATACGACGGCCTTGATTCGACCATGGGCTGCAAATTGGATGGCCAAGGCCTACAAAAAGTATCAATCCTTTGTGCCCACCGCCAGGCGTCGAGATTATACTGATGGTGCTTGGGAAGTGGTCTCAGAGGCAGCAGTAGATGATATGCTCATGATACTCTACATATCCTGGGAACTGGGAAGGCCCAAGGTTTTCCGAGATGTGGCCATCCAATTAGCAATGGTAGCTTCCGTAACTGACGAGGGGGGGCTAATCTTTCGTAAGAAAGTCGCATTGGAACCATTTCAGGCTCTCTGGCCACTTGATGCCACAGGTGAGTTGTCCCGAAGCTTAGGCGGTGATCCAATCTCCTCGCACTCACTGATCTCTCCACCACGACGCAGGTTTGATTTCAGGACTGAGGCTCGCCTTTCTCCGTACCATATTGGAGAGAATCCACTTCATGGGCAGTCAACTTTCTTCGCAAAAGGGTCTCTGCAGGCATTCTTCCGCCGATGATGTCACAGCCGCCGCATGCAGCCGTCTGGCGCTTGGAAGTCTTTGGAGCCTAATCATCGCGGAGAGACATACACTCCTACCAGATTCTCCGGAAGAAATCCGCGAGAGCTGCGCGCATCTCGCAAATCAACTTTGGAAGTTGTCTCGCAAAATCATCCATCTCTCCAACGACCACAAAAACTCGTGCGACTATACTCGCAAAATCCAGAATGCCGTCTCGGATGTCACAGATGGTTATTGTTATTATCTTTTCGCTCCTTTCAACGCCTACATGAATAGGCAAAGGATGAAGGCCGGACTCAGGCGGTAATGTGAAAAGTCTGGGATGACGGATCCTAGGACCTGGGACAGACTCGATATGGATTACATTGGGTTAACGACGGTGAAGCCGGGTATAAAGGGAGAAAGACGCCAGGCCTCGAAGGCAAATTGGCAAGGGCGGGCTCGAAATTAATAAAGAATAACATCAGTGCTTCACAAGGGGCGCCAGGGATAAATTTAGACTCGAGATATGAAATAAAAACGATCAATTTCCCATTGACTTTGTCTTAATTGCAACTTGCCAATCTGAAAGACTCCCGTTCACCGTCCATACTACCAATCCCAACGTCACTTCATGCTATGTGAAGTCCTGATGTCATATTGCCTGGAAATCCTCCGAAAATATCCAGTGAGAAGTCGAAACCTCTAAGCAGAATAAGCGTCGTCGTCATCCTCCTCGAAAACTAAGGCAGAAAAGTCATTAGCGGCTGTCCAAGGGCAGATCGTTCCAGCAGGACGAGGAACAGAGATTTACCAGAAAAGACCTTGAAGTTAGACACACCTTCTTTCTTGATAATTCGGACTGGCGTGACGCGCTTAGCAGAAGGACTAATGTCGTCTTCCTGTTTAACCTTGCGCTTGCGACCCGAAGGGGTCGAAGTGGCTGAGTCTGTTTTCTTGGGGCTGGGGGCCCCTCGCATCTTGCCGCCAGTGATGTCACTCATTTTATAGTCGAAGCGCTTAAGGAGGCGTTCAACTCGCTTGGCCCTACGATCGAGCCGAGATGTTAGCATATATGGCGGGCAAACGCGAAGAAGAGCGTAAAGGGGAAAGTAAACAAAAGCAATTTTGACAGCGGGAGGAGCAAGAGAGGGAGGCGGAAGGGAATGGACAAATATTTCCGTGAAGATAGACTTACGCGGCGCCACCGCTGGCAATGTCCAGCTTCTCAGAGAGCTGGTTCCAATCAGGTTTGACGCCGTTGCCAGACTTGCCGCATGAAACGAGGAGTTCGACGAGAAGGCGGGCGTCAGCCTGAGAAATGACGGGCGCGTCTGCGCCAGCCGCAGCAGCCTTACCCTTGCTGCCCTGCTTGGACTTGACAGTGCCGTTATCTTGAGAATCCATGTTTATGTTTTGTCGGTCAAACGATAGAGCGAGGAGATGGTGTTTCAAACAGGGAATGTCGTGTCGGTGGGTTGGTGGATTGTGTCGAGAAGTTTGATGGAGGAAGAGATTGATTGATGGATTCCGACTGAGGACGGAAAATAAAGAGAGAGGAGGGTAGGAGGCAACCACCAGAAGAAGAAGGCCCAAGGCTGTGGAAGATCCTGGCTTGTTCCTTTGCGTAGGGGACACAAGATTCAGTCGAGTTTAATTCATTTTAAAGGGAAAAGACCAAGAAACTACCACACACTCTCTTCACAAATTGTCTTTGAAGTGGAATAACAACAGCCTGTCATTGAGAGGTTGGGAAGAAGATCTCATTCACTCCCTACCCTATTACGACCGGGTTTAACAATTCTTGTTATTTCTTAGGGATGAGATTAAAGAAGCTTTTAGTCTATGTGCATCTTCCAGAGCTGAGATTTATTGTATATGTAGTTCATCAGACTAAGAGAAATCTAGCACACATGTGGAGGGCAGCTAGCTCAAGGGAGGCAGGTAGGTCTTTCTTCATGTCAAGCATTAAATCAAATCCATTTTATCTTTCAGGGTGGTTCTTTGTCACGACCAATTTCGGATTTAAGACTTCCTGGACAAGGGCTTCAAACAGTGGCTGGGCCCAGCTGAGGAGTTCCGTCCCACATTGTCGTCCCAACAGGCGCCTTGAGAAACCAGGTTTTCTGACGATCTAGTGTGTATTCGGTTGAGCCTGCCCAAGATTTTGTACTATCATTTTGCATTTACACTGCCCTCAGTTTATTGATGATGGGATGGACAACTCTAGAACGAGTATCTATCTACCTTCACGAGCAGTGCCTTCGTTAATAAGGTTGATTTAGTCTAATTGTTTCTTTATTAAATCGCTCTGGATCTACCGAAATAGCACGTCTAGAGTCTTTAAGTCTCTCGGGCGGCTTTCCATTCATGGCCCGTTGATATATTAAATATACTTGTAGAAACTCGAGGCTATTAATCAAATGCCCCGGAATATGGCATAAGGGAACAAACATCTCAGACTTCTGGCGATATAGTGCAACCCTAACCTTAAGGCAATGTGGCTTCCTCGCGTCTGAAGAAGAAACACTGAGATGGACAAGTTTTGGGAAGGGCAACAGGCATACGCGAGCCGCAGATTTTCCTCCGAGAACGAACAGGCCGTTAGTATTAGAATATGTGCCCCGCAACCTTGGTAGTGGCAGTATTTGATAGCGAGCAGTCCGGCCATGGATGGGGTCTCCGTTGAATCCATCGTGGCTTATAAGGAGAGCAGGGGCGCACAAATCTGCGCGCCGCATACGTAGGCAATCGCTTCAATGGCTGGGGTCAGCATGGGTCCCTACCCGCCGGACTCCTCTGGCGAAGGGGGAGAGGAAACCCATACATAGATTTAGGCAAAGGTTTCGACTACGGGCGATGCTTAGAAAGAAAGCGTCGTCTTCAATTTCGGGTTTGACGGCGCTGGTGTCAAGATGTCGAGACCAACTCGGAAACAGACATGCATCTTGCTTTCTAGTCCCTCCTTTTATCTTCCGGCAGCTGGCGTCTCGTTTCGAGAAGGAGTCGTAGTAATCGATTGTCGTAAAACATTTTGGAGAGTAATCAATCGGTCGGAACACCAGGACGTCGTCTCGGAAAAAAAGGACGCATCAAAACGTTGAGAGGTTCATTATTGAATCTCCGCGAGTAGCGACGGAGTGAGGCGAATTCTACGAAGTAGAAAATGCCGAATAGTAACGGGCCTTCGCGGGGTGCAGACCGGCTCCCGCATGCCAAGACGGGAAGGGTGAATCAATGGATGCAAAGTTTGGATTTTCTTCTTTGTTCCAACTCTTCTCTTGTACTCTAATCTTTACTCCTCCTTTTTCGTACATCGCTCGCGGATCGAGATAAGGGGAAAACAAAGTTCGAGCCGGCGCAAAATCCACCCCAATCTTGACGCAACGAACCCTCCACAGTCCAGGGACGGAAGCCGGGCCACCAGCCTAGTACAATACACAGGAACGGCAATTGGTCCCCGAATTGGCAAGTACTCACGCAGACTATGACGACGCAGGAATGGGAGGAGACGCTACCAGCCAGTAAATCTCCACAACCTGCAAAGAATAGAGTTCATGGCTCAGCACTGCCCTGTGGAGCAGCGCAGGGGTAAGCCGGCAAGTTCCATGGGCCAGGCCAGGCAACTCCGAACCTACTCCTTGAACCAGCTGAACCCCGAGGAAAAAAGAAAAGCTGGGCTCGACTCTCTCGGGAAAGGAAGAATGGGATTGGAGAAAGCCGGAGGAATTGGGGGCCGGAGAAGAGGAATCAAACTCGACGCCTCGACATCTCGACACCCCCGCCTTTTCGAATCCCTTTTCGAATCCCGTTTCGAAGAGAGGGAGAGGGATTAACCCGCGCCGGTCAAAGAGTCCCGAAGTGATTCGGAGAGAGGAAGACAACAAGGAAGAACACAAAAGAAGACGGGCCAATCGAGTTATAAAACAGTCCCCGGTCGAGCCATCCTCGACCTTCCCTCCGAGATACATCGGCGAAGCCATTACCCGCCTCGTTTCTCGTTTCTCGGGTTCGATTGCGATTCGCGACACACCCGAGAACCTGTAGGCATTTGCCTTTTCTTCTTCCCCTTTTCTTAGCTTCAATTGCAACTGCGCTTCGAAAATATATAATCCATTGTCTCCCTCGCTGGGCGAAGTCAATTGAAGCCCGCTTTCCCCTTCTCTTTCTCTCCCAGTCTGTCATCTGGTTTGCATACAGCCCATCAACCGCTTTCCCTCGACATTAAACCTAGCGACTCCCTTTCTTCAATCGCGAATCGACGATAACCATACATCGCCAGCCTCAACCCGAAAATGCCTCGTCCATGCCTCCATCGGTGCCTCCGGCCAAACGACCCCGAGCGCAACAATCCGCTTCGCCTAACCCGCCGCCTCGAACTCTCGAGGCGCGTCCAGCTCCTGCTGCTCCTCGCGAACCTCGCCGTGGCTGTCCCCGTCGCTTTTTACCTCCGTGCGACAAGGGCAGGGCCCTCGGGATGCATGCCAGGGGTTTTCTTCTGCGTGCGTCGAATACGTATCTCTTGTCGCGTTGGGCAGCGTTGGTGCTAATGATATATCTAGGCTGCGGCGGCGCTGGTCGTGACGACATTGGTGGCGCACCTGGGGAAATTGCGTGGAGGATACAGGTCTACTCGGTTCCTGAAGAAGGCCATCGCTGTAGATATTGTCTGTCTACTTATGCAGGCCTTTGCGCTTGCGGACCTTGGGCGAGGACGCTCCTTCCATCACGGCCAAAAAGGTATTATTACCTTGGGTCCATCAGAATAGCGAAGCGAGGTCGGAGTTTCTAACCTTTGTCCAGCAGGATATCACCACGGGCCGTCGGCCAGTTCCGCCCACAAAGGGCCCAACGATGATGAGAAGGAGCGTGCATCGTGCACCCTCCCCAAAATCTCATTGATCCTCACTGTCCTTGTAATGTAAGAAATTGGATCCTCCTACTCTCCGTCCTCCAAGACCTGGTCTTGCTAAGAAATCCCGGACAGCATCTCCTACATCCACACCGTCGCCCGTTCCGCACGTCTCCTCGCTTCGCTCCGCCGCCAGCCCGCCCAATTTACCGGCACCGGTTACCGAGTTCTGCCCACCGACGACGTCAAAGTTCCCATCGCCCTGCCCCTAACAAGGGTGTCTACGCCCACCCCCGATGGAAATGGCGACAGCGCATCAGTCGCGTCGTCCACAACCTTGGAAAAGGTCCTCACTCCAACCTCAACAGACAGCGGAGTAGTAACGGACGAACAAGAGAAGTCTTAAGCTGAGTCTGTCGTTGGAAATTAAACAGAAGACAGCACTGGGGACGTAGTCTGAGCAGAAGTTCCTTGAATCATTGATTGATTCCGGTAGCGATTCGACTTTGCAGGCTTCAATATATGGAAACTTCGGCCGTGAAATACTCTTCCGTCATAGTGACCCGGGAAATCGTGACGATAAAATGAGCTGTGACAGTCCACCGAATCGACAATAAAGAGCTCCAGCCGAGCTCCTTTTCCAATCCAATCACCAGTAGAGTACGACCCTGAGAATCATGACATGTGCTGTCCTCACCCAACATTCCACCTCAAAGGAATGAATCGACGAAACGGAAGGGAACACCTTGGAGCTCCCGGCAAAATACATCTCTAGACGTAAATTCACACCTTTTCGTCCCATGCTCGTCTTAGAACCCCGCAATTTTAATGGTAATATCTCACCGGTAGGGGCCATATGCCGAACGAGGCCCGGCTAAACTTGGCGGGGTCGATCGTAGAGGGGAGAGTGTTAATATGCATATCGCGTGCTGTCACCCGATATTTGTTGGGGTTACAGAACCTGGGTCTGTCAAGTGGAAGTCAGGGCGTGGAGGCGAGTCTTGAGTGCTGTCCGCTAGAAAGTTAGACCGTTGATGTCATTGAGAGGGAACATGTTTCATTGGAATAAAGAAGGGTTGACATGGAAGCCGCTGCTGAATGAAACACGGCGGGAAGCTGGAGAGCCAATGTCACAACCAGCGGGTTTTGACATCAAATGGGGAATTGGACAAGGCAGATGCCGATCTTAGGAGGCATCCCCATTGAGACATTGAGACACTCGCCCACCGCGGCCCGTCGAGGTCGAAGAATCGAATGTCTGTCGACCGAAGTAGTAGAGTTTACATTACGCCATCCGGGGCTCGATGCACCCGGTCGTAAATGGAATCCCTGGCCAGGAACATTCGAGGGCCTTTCGTAACCAATAAGACATCATCAGTCTGGATCACGGAGCTGTCCTTCGTCTGCATCGCTCGATATTATCAAGAAAGGAAGATGAAGGGACAGCCCAAGCGACTACCGGAGGCCGAGAAGCTTGTTTTGCCATTTGTTCCGTGACACACGGCTTGAAATTAGCAGCCCGGCCAATGAATGGCTGAGCAAAACGGCGTGGCAGAATGTCGAGGGATGTTCCGCGAGTGCGGGGGCCGGAGGGACAGGAGACATTGGTGGAAGGTGACTTGATTGCCTTCCCATTTTCAACGACCGATTAGGCTTGTCTTCATGCAATTGTTATGATAAGAGAGCAAAAATTTATGGAAAATGTGAAGGTGGACGGAGATGGGAGGACCGATGTGATTACCGGACGATCATAGGCTCCTGGTGTTGCGAGTTGAGAGCGTACCGAATGAGTTCTTTTGATCTTCTAAAATGAGTATGTTTTCCATCTTGCGCTCGGGAGGGGTAGCTGAAATGTCACGAAGAGGTCAATAGTAGGCACCAATATGAGTGGAGATTTCCGTTCTGTTGACTGCCTAAATGTTCCACTTAAACGATAGGTCGTTCCCCTCATCGATGTTGATGTCCTCTTAATCCGGGGCCAAAAAGAGTGCTTGATGTCAATGGTGTCAATGGTGCAGCTCGTACCTGCATCAGCATGGCCTGTGCAGAAGCTGGAGCGGAAGGCCAACGCTCATCCTCAGCCATACAAGCAATATATCGGTTAGAGAGCATGCGTCTTAACACGAAATGAACGGAAAAAGACCCCGGCTCGTTCTCGATCGACATTGGAGCTTCAGACTCAGCGGGGTTCTAGCAGCGCTCCCAATCTATAAATCAGAGCTGTGATTCCGGGTTTTCATCCAGGAAACCCCCATCTCTTTCACGGTCCCGAGCAACAGTCGCTTCCGTGTTGGCAGATCATCCCCGTTACCGAACCTTGTGCAAAGAAAACATCCGCCCAGAGTCGATCAAGATGTCGCTTAACAAACTTCTTCTCATTTCTTTGTATCTATCGGGCCTCGCGCTGGCTCATCCGGCCAACCACTACCGCCGCCAGGATGACGACGCCCCTGCGGTCCCCGAGGAGCCCGCCGCTCCCGAAGCCCCCGAGGTTGGTCCTCCGGAGTCGGGAGAGGTGAAGCCTGACCTTCCCGTTGTCGTGGCTCCAGCGCCAGGTGAGGGTGAGGGTGAGGGTGAGGGTGAGGACGAGGGTGAGCCCGAGGAGCCCGCCGAGGGCGAGGAACCGGCCCCAGAAGAGCCTGCCGAGGGCGAGGAGCCTGCTCCGGAAGAGCCTGCCGAAGGAGAGGAACCAGCTCCCGAAGAGCCCGGTATGTAACAAAAACACGGCCAGAAAGAATACCCGCGCTGACATGATAAACAGCCCCCGTCGGGCCCCCGACCACCCCGGGCATCCCCAACATCCCCATCCCAGGCGGCGCCGTGCCCGGCTTCCCGGGAGGAGGTTTCGGCGGCTTCTTCGGGCCCACTCCCTATATCTGCTACCCACTCATCACTGGGTTCCCCGGATTCGGCGGCGGCTTTCCCGGTGGCGCCACGCCCGGCGCGCCTACCCGTCCCACCCCCACACAGCCCGACGTGCCAGCGGCTCCTCCTAGCGTTCCCCAGATACCCCCGCCATTCCCACCCGCCGAGGGTGAAGAGCCGGCTGAGCCTGTCGAAGGCGAGGAACCTGTCGAGGGCGAAGAGCCTGCCGAAGGTGAGGAGCCTGTCGAGGGCGAGGCACCTGCTGAAGGCGAGGCACCTGCTGAGGGTGAAGCACCGGCCGAGGGTGAGCCGCCTGCTGAGGGTGAGGCACCTGCCGAACCTGAAGAGCCCGCTGAGCCCGAGGAACCGGGCAAGGAGGAACCTTAAATAGCTGGAGAGTAGGAAGTCATGCAATTGGATTGGCCCTCCTCCAGTCCCGGAGCTAGGATCGGGAGATCTCAGTGGAGGCTTGCAGTCAATCGGAGACGTAACTTAATTTTCTTTCTCTATACCCCAGTTGACGGACGGTGGGTCTTGAGAAATTCTGTACATATTGCGCCTGAAATGAAATATTACTGTTGAAATGATGCACCCTTGAATCGCACATCTGTCGCGACGTGGATATCCGTGCCGCGGTCCAGTCAACTGATCCCTCCGTGGAAGAGAGGGTCGCAATCCAGGGTCAAGAGCAATTCCATTTTCATAAACCTTGAGACGCGGGAGTCCCGAGGCTTGCAATTATCCAATCAGCCAGAAGGTCTTGATAGCGATGGCATTCGTCATTTTCCGCGAGACACCAAATGCGCTCGTGGAGTCTCCCATTGTACTGTCACGGGCAGTGTTGCGTCTAGAAAAGTGGCTCGAGAAATAGGACGAATCATCATGGCTGCATATCGGGCAGTCTCGAATCAGAGTTTGCAGAGGTAATTGGAAATTACGAAGTAAATGTAACAAATTTCATGGATCAACGCAATGACTCGATTCATCGAGCCCAATTGAAGTTGTCGTCCTGTCACAGAACGAAAAGCGCAGCGTCAAGGTCGAGGTGAAGAATGACCCACGACCTGTTCCCACCACGTGAGTAGCGGTCAGCAGCCCTAAAAACCCTAGAAAAGTCCTCCGACGGACACTGAAAAGCAACCAGCAACATAGGAGGCACTAGTGGTTTAGTGGTAAAATTGGTCGTTGCCACCACCCTTCCGCAGCTTCGACTAGCCCCCGGTTCGATTCCGGGCTAGTGCATCAAAAATTTCTTTTTATCTTCTTTTGCCCATTTCCTCTTATTCTTGTTTGTTTTCTTTTACTTCTTCCTTTTTTCTTTTTTTTTGTTTTGCTTAATTTCGTCATCCTCTCTTCCAGTAGAGGACTGGCAATTATTCATCCCGGCACCTTCGAACGGTTCGTTCTATTGTGCTTTTCGGCCGTGATGGATGGAGCAAGAGGAAGAAGAAGACGTCAATGCCACTCACTCACTACCTCCTGGTAATAACTATTGCTACTACGGTCAATCTATCTTACACATTCATATGTGTCTTTTTTCTTAATCGAATGCTTGTACGAAACCCCAGCTCGTCATGAGAAGAAAATAATATCCAACCCGATTGCATCACTTTCTTGGGACAATCGATTCCAAAAGACATCCCTTTTATTCGGCGGCACCCCCTCCACGCTCGGCAATGACATCCTTGATATACTTGATGAGGAGGGGACCGACCTGGTCGGCAATGAGGGTATCTCCGGCGGCGTTGGGGTGCACGCCGTCGCGGAGCATCGAGGCGGTGAAGCCGTTGTCCTCGGAGCAGTCGGCGATGACGATGGGCGATTCGGGGGTGGAGTTGGTCTCGACCCAGTCGGGGATGAGCTTGTTGACCTCGACGATGGGGCCATTCTTGAATGGAAGAGGGATGATCTTGTCAATCTGTGATGGCAAGACGTCAATAACTTGAACCAGCGAAAGGAAATCATTCCGACTTAAGGAGCTAGGAGCAATGACTGCGAGATGAAGAGAGGGTTCCACTCACAATGACCTTGACCTTGGGGTTCGCCGCCCTCATCGAAGCAAGCATCTTATCGTAAGCCCCAATGATTTGCGGCACGGTCTTGCCCATATTCACATCATTGGTACCGAGCATAAAGTTGACAATGTCAGGCACCGTCTTCTCGACCCAGCCATCGATGTAATTGTTGGCAATGTCGACGGCCTGCCAACCGGAGTGGCCCTCGTGGCCCGTGTCGAAGTTGCCCGACTCGGCGCGGCAGTTCTGCGGGTTGTTGGTCTGCGACCCGACGAAGTCGACTTCGTCTGTGAGGCCTTCTGCCGCGAGCTTGTCCCAGACGTCGGCTCTCCAGCAGGTGATTTCGGTGATGGAGTCGCCGAGGGGGACTGTTATACCTTGTTAGCCTTCCTGGGAAGCTACTTCTTATGTATTAGAGATAGGATCACTTACGAAACTTGATCTTCTGGGCGGAAGCCGCAAGGGCAAGCCCCATGACGGCCGACAGCTTGGAGAGATGCATGGCTAACAAGCTTCAAGAGGATTTTATAACTGAGGAGCCCAGTTCTCACGAGCTTGGATTAGTGACAAGAAGGAAAGAAAAGGGAAAGGAACAGAATCAACCCAAGTCACGAACAAGGAGTCGCCGAGAAAGAAAAACCCATGGAAAGAAAGGGAGCTGGATTATCGAGGATTATATGTTCTCTCATTCGTTTCCCATTTCTACTTCTCGGCTCCGCAAGATACAACCACTAGAATCTTGAGATAAATGGCACGCAAGGGGGGAAACGCTGGCTAGGCGGCATGTGCCTGCAGGTTCATTTTCTTTTCCTTCGGCCGGGGGAGCCAAAGAAATGAAGAAAAGCTGGGGGTGTGCATTTCGACAAGAATATATTAACATGGCTTGGTAGCCGATTGGTGGCATTATATTCATATTATCATCTTGCCCATGATATCTTGAGGGGGAGGCCATCGCCTCAAGGGAAGCGGAACACATTGGCGGAGGGATCGGAGTGAAAACCAGATTATCGGGGCATGTCTCCATGGGGCAACCATTTCGCTCTGCCAAATGAAATGGTTAATTCGGAATTGGGGGAGCCACAATTGTCGAACAGCCTTCAGACTTCTTCTCGCTTCATCCGGTGACTTTTTAGCCGCTGGGAGTGACGAGTCTGTGGAGGCAGTACCACGGTTACAGTTACAGAACCGGGCTTGGCCAGGGCATGCTGATCTGGAGTCTCCGAAATAAGAGGACGAGTGAATCTGTGTAATAGAAGACCTCCCGTTGATCTTGCAGAGTTCATAAATCGAAGCCGAATGTAATACGTAGAGGCGCGGTGACTTGGTCGGCGTGTAAACTGGCGAAACATCCATTTCGATAAAAATCGAGCCAAAGGGAGAAGAAGGCACCGGTAAAACAGAAAGTAGATTCAGGGTCAGTTCAAACTCCAAATAAAATTGGAGAATCTTGCCATTAGAATCCCATTGTATCATATTGACGGCTTAATCCTTTTCTCTGTTGAAATTGAAAACATCAAAAGCCACGAGGCGAGTGGGGAGCTTCTCCGCTTCTCCAATATCCGGACTCCGGATCGTCTCCGAGATCTCATAGCAGCTTGTCCTATAAGTCCAAGCTGTGTTAGAGAGCTCCTCGTGAATGAAGACCAACTAAAGTCGTCCTGGGCGAGCCGCACATCACTAAACCGGATTGAAGCCTCCGGAATGTTAATATGCCAATTGATCATCGATCTCGAACCCACAGCGCCCATGAACTCACCCACTCACTCCGTGCAGAACTGCGCACACCAGTTTCCCCAGGCTCAGCACACAGGAAAGAAGAGAAAATAGGAGAAGAATGCAGCTCAAAATTGTCAATTTGCAGGTATAAATCACAACAAGCGAAACATCTTTGCCCACTTCTCGGCATCCATTCCTCCAGAGACTCTTTCAATCGGCAGAAAACCAAGACCGCAACCATCCGTCACTGACAAAAAGAAGCTCTTCATGTCGTATAAAACCGAGATTGATCGTAAGGGCCAGGTAAACGGACAAGAAACCCAAAGATCCGGAGAGTCTTCGTGCAAATCATCAATGCAAACGCCCCACAAACCCATTCTTCCTCTCATATTTCCCGGCCCAAGGCATAATGGAAACCCAAAAATCCTCCTAATAGCCTCGTGGCATACGATATTTCTGCTCGTTCTGTCCCATCTCATGCCGTCTCAACAATTATAATGATCCCCAGCTAACCCTCCAAGACAGTCAAACATTCTTATGCGCCACGTGGTGAGACGAACCGATGAACTAAAAGAATCCCTTTAGAACCAGGCCCGAGTCCGTCGGGATACTGGATCGAGCAAGAAAATCATCGGGGCCTCCTCTATTCCACGTGGCGGACGACTCGAGCCAGCGGCGAGACCGAAGGATAGGTCCATCGAACAAAAGCGAAAACCAGGGCCGAAGGCTAATGAATTGCCATTTGAGCCCAGAAAAGGTTGATATCCTTTTTTATGCCACGTGGCGGGGAAACGAGTTCCTTTCCGCTTGAAACTAGGACTGGACCCATGAGAGAGGCTCACGATATCAATGACTTCCTCGCTGACGAGAGTCAAAATTTGTCTCATGTATGGGCTTCGTCATCTACTCCCCCCGCAATTGGCTTTTGCAGCTCGGAGCTTCTCTTTCCTCTTTCCTCCCTCTTTCTTTTCTCATAATTATCTGCAAATGATATCAGACGACTCCGTCCTTGACCAAGCACTTTCGAATCCAATACGGTCTGACGGGTAATCGGATCTCGCAGGCCTTCAGCATGGCTTGGGTGTGTGAATGGTACAACTCGTAGTAGCCTTTCGTACTCGGTTTACCGGCCCCCTTGGGGCGTCGTCCGCTATGAAGCTCTTTCGTAAACATTCTAATCTTTGGGGGGGGTGGTGTGTTCTGCATCTTCCACCACACTCCATCGACAATATCCTTGGCAATCTTGGAGTATCTTGATTAACCTCCTAATGCATACCACAGCACTTCCCACCCAGTAAGGGATTTCGAAAAGGAGTGAAAGTTTCCCTTCGACCTGATGGCTTCCAGCACTCATCAAGTAGCCAAAGCGATATAGGCTTAATAGTGCAGCGTGTTATAGGACCGCAATATAAGAAGCTATAGAGCAACCAAGTTCTCCGTTGGCCGAACCCGCGATGGTCACAGCTTGCCTCCCTTGGAAGCAAACCAACCCCGCGTCTGCTCGGCGCCCATAAACGAGACCATTAGCATCCTTCCAAATTCATCAAGGTCGTCCGGCTCCGCTTCCCGAAACATATCCTCGAAACTAGAACACTTGACAACGAGGTGCCGTCTATCCCTCCACGCCACGGCAAAGTCCACCGCGTTGCGCGCCGTCCATAAATAGGTCGACAGCGTCCACTCCTCGCAGAGCAGCGTGTCCTCGCACGAGGGCGGGCCCTTACAGCTCAGGATTTGGTAGGCAACTAGGAAGTGCAGGGTGAAAAGGCAGGTGCGACGCGCAGACTCCGTAAAGATCCACGAGCGCCAAAAGGCCTCGGTCTCGGTGATGGGGAAGAGGGGTAATTCCCGCGTGCTGTTGGTGAGATTGGTGAGATTGCTGGATCGGCTCTCGTGGGCCGATATGACTGGCAGTAGGGCCGTTGACGCCTCCCTGAGGAGGGGTATGGTGCTCTCGGCAGAGGCGCGGAAATGGATGTCGCCGTCCAGGATGCCCATCAGGTGATAGACCAGGAGGGCCTGGCAGCGAGCGACGGCTTCCAGCGGGGAAGACGGGATGGGGGACTCGGCTAGCTCTTTGGTGCGGGACATGATAATCCTCATAATGAAGGGCTTATTGAGGCTGTTCCTGGCATTGTACATGGCACAGCATGCAATAGCATCTACGGGCGGAAGGAAGTAGGTTAGCACACGCCCCCCAGCAATAAAGGAGTCAGGTGGCCCACACACAAACGCGTAGGGGGTGAGAAACAGCACGGAAACAGGGGAACAGGGAGACAAGGAACGCTCGGCACAGTAACAAGAGTATACAATACACCATGAAGCAAAGGAACGAGGGCGTGCGGGAGTAGATGAGTGGATGTAGATAGATACCTTGAACAGACTTCGGCATATTATCTTCGTACAGAGACGAGTGGCACCAAGGCGCCCGGAGCTCCTCGACGAGCATCTTGGGCGTCCTGCGAAGCAACTCGAGCGAATACTCAAGCCTGTCGGCAATGACATGAGGCAGAGGCTCGAAGCACCCAGGATCCGCCCAGCGAGCCGGTAAACCGATGTCAATGGGGACCAGTTGACCCGTATCACCCGCCATCAGGAGGTCATTATTATTATCCAACCCGGGCAGATTAATCGATCCAGATTGAGGAGACGGTTCCTGGACCAGGTCGCACCCATACGACATGGGGTCAACACCATTCATAGAAACCGATTCCCGAGTGAGGAACTCGTCCAGCAGTGCGTCGAAGGCGAAAGTCTCCGTGGTCTTGTTCAGGACTGGGGTCATCGGCACCGGCGCCTCCAGGATAACAGAAGCCGCATGGATGGAAGAGGGGGTGGTAGGAGTGCTGGGAGTGCTGGGAGTACTACTGAGGGACGTCAACCTATTGCTGTTATTGGGCCGGATGCCGTGGGGGTAGTGGCACTCAATTCCGCGACCTGCGCAGCGGAGACAAGAAGGTTGGGCCAAGTCGCAGCGTCTCTTAGCTTTGGTGCACGCAGCGCAGGACTTGCGCCGAGGCGGCGGATTTGCGCGTTCGACAGCGGTCATCGACATGGCTTGGCTTTCTGCTTTCTGCCCGTTTTCTTCCTTTCAACGGTAGAGGTAGAGAGAGGGGCGAAAACAAGGACGGATACACTGGATATTGTAATATACATGTATCTTGGAAGAAGAAGAACACAGAAAACAAAAAAGGGGATGAACATCATCCCGACTGTTCCTTCCTTCGCGATCATCGTCGTGGGCACTGCCGCCTGCTGACGGATGCAGACGTCTTTGTAAGCCGGCAACTTCCGAAAGTCTGCGGAACTCCGCCCAAAGACCGCAACTATGACGCTGCAGCTCCACGATGTGATCTTGTCGTATTGCTCGTTTGCACTTTTTTCTCATCTCAGCGATGATCGTGCTTCGTAATCCCCGAGGGAACGGGTGAATGTAAGCCGACTGCCATTCCGAGGTACAGACGGCAAATTCCGTTGTTCGGTGTCACAGTGGAACTCCATCATGGAGATCCGCCCAGGTCTCCATTGCGGAGGTCAATCTCACCGGCGTGCGCGGACATGATAAGGCTTGGAAGGATGTCGAGGAGATTGAAATGGTTATAAAAGGCGGCACTGGAAATCGCGTGGAAACATGAAGGGGAGAGACTGGACATCTCAAATCCATCAGCATCGCAATCGATCACATCAAACCGCTCTCCAAGAAAACCCCGTGTTAGACTTCTATAAACCAATTTCTCATCCCAATCAATAAAACCACCATGTCTCCCCAAATCTTCGTCTGCGGTGCAACCGGCACCCAAGGCGGCGCCACCGCCCGCCACCTCCGCGCCGCCGGCGCCACCGTCCACGCCCTCGTCCGAGACCCCTCCTCCCCCAAAGCGCAGGCCCTCGAAGCCCTCGGCGTCAAGCTCTTCCCCGGCAACTACGACGACGCCGAGTCCCTCAAGGCCGCCCTCGCCGGCTGCACGGGCATCTTCCTCAACTTCTCGCCCTCCTTCACCGACTTTACCCAGGAGACGCGCCACGCTAAGACCGTCATCGCGGCGGCCAAGGAAGCGGGCGTCAAGCATGCCGCGTACGCCTCTGTCCTTGGCCACGATGAGTTGCCCGGGCTGATGGCGTCTCTTGGGCTAGCCGTCGCCGCGGCCTTCATCCAGAGTAAGCATGACAATTTCAACGCCATGGTTGAGGCTGGGTTCGATACGTGGACGAGGTTGCAGCCGGGCAAGTTCATGAATGATTTCATTGCCCCCGGCGTCCCCATGTTTCCTGATCTCGCTGGATCGGGAATTTGGGAATCGGGCATTCGGGCCGAAGACGAGATCCGCCTCGTTGATCCCGACGACATCGGCGTCGTCAGCGCCGCTTCGCTACTTGATCCCGAAAAGTACAACGGTCAAAAAGTCGACATCATTTCCGAGATCGTAAGCCCGGTTGAGCTTGTGAAGACGCTTGCAAAGGTGTCCGGAAAGAAGATCGGCATCGAGATCCTCTCCGAAGAGGAGCTCAAGGCGAGGACCGCTACCAATGTGTATTTGCTCGGCCAGTGGCTCACGAGGTACTCGGGCATGGGGATCCCCTTGGAGACTGCCAAGAAATGGGGCAGTAAATGCCAGACCTTTGAGAACTTCTTGCTCAGGGAGAAGGCTACGGTTGATTCCACTTTTGCCAATGTGCCTTCGGCATAGTGTGCTTGAATTGAGCCCAAGTCTGGTCAGGGCGGGTAATTTCTCGTTGGATTCTCTGGTCTGGAGAATAATTGACAGGGGCTAATGACCCAGCATCTGTTCTCGGGACTTCGGTAGCATGGGATTGTAGAATCAGTGGAGACTTCGTACCATTTAGCCTGTTGCTAATTGATGTTAAATCTTCATTATTGCGTTGTATCGTGTCTTGGAAAGAAAAGGGTATCTAACAAAAGCCTCCCGAAAACTCCAGAGCTGTGACACTCATTCTTTCTCTCTTCTTCATTCATAAGTTCGTCCCACCTCTGGCCGAACCACTCCATTCTCGACCGTACCAAACGTCAAATGCCCAATCCCCATGCTTGATTCCTTTCTCGCAGAGAAGAGCTGAACCGAAGCTGACCGATCCCCAAGAGGAACAATCGTAGCAACCACGCCCCATCTCAACTTCCTCCTCGCCAACCTCAACCTTGCCTTCCGCGCCTCCTTGTCATTCTTAAATTCCTGCATTATCATCACACCGTCCTGGGTGACGGCGCTTTGAGGACGATAAGGCGTCGCCGGCGTAGATGTTGGCATCGAGTCAGCATTCTCGTTAGCTGCCCATGGGAGTCTCCTTCCGGGCTGTGACGCGGGGGTTATGATACTAAGCCCACTGACGGGTAACTTCCGCCTCGATTCATTGAGGCGAATGGTTTGGACCAGGGGTGAAATCTTCTCGTCCTTATAGCTATCGACCCAGGGTGCTGCTGGTGGCTCTAAACCGGGGGTCGGAAGTGGGGGTGCCTGATCATGCTGATGGTTCGGCTCGAACTTCATCTGTCCCCAAACCGAAGGCGGCCTGGTTTGCTCAGTGGAAGGCGGTGTGGGTGGCTCGATAATTGTTCGCGCGTCAGACGTCGCTCGCCGGCGATAAGAAGATTCAGGCCTTGTGTCGTTCGCTGACGGCAAGGACGTGCGATCGTGCTCTCTTGGCGTAGGTGGGACGATTGTGTTTGCGTCAGATGCCGCCCGTGAACGTGCCGATACCAGTGACCTGGTGTCTGCTGCTGACCTCGCGTTATAAATTGACGAAAGTGGTCTTGTCTGCCGATACGGCGTTGGGGTCGGCGGTTCGAGTGTCTGGGTCTCGGACATTGCCCGAGGACGATACGAAGCAACCGACCTCGTGTCCCGTGGAGACCTCGCATCATATGGAGATGGCAACGGCCATGCTTGGAGCAAAGGCGTTGGGGTCGGAGGCTCGACCAACTGCGCATCTGACATGGCTCGAGGCCGATACATCGACATCGCCATCGACCTCGTGTCTCTTGGAGATCTTTCTTCAAAGGGTGATGCAGGGCCCATAAGTTTCTGGCCTTCTACGGCTTGATCCTGTATCCAGGGCGACTTAAATACAAACGGGGAATACGGAGCGCTGCTTAGCCGAGCCTCGTTTCCAATCGGACGAGCATGGCATGCCGCCGAAATCACCCGTGAGTTGGCTCCAGCAATAACCATGTCGCCCTTCAGTTTGGTAAAAGAGATGAATAAAGGCAGGAGCGCGAGAACGAACGAAACAATGCTAAGGATTAGCAATGCTTTGACAGAGTAGCTGAGAGCGACGAGAGTATTTGGCTCGAAACCGATGCCGTCCTCAACATCACGGAGACCGGCTCCGTCTTTTCCAAGATAATCTAGTAAACATCATGTTAGAAAAGAGCTTAAGGCAATATTGGCATCCAAGTTTAGACTTACTACCCTCGAAGATGCTCAGGAAATACGTGTTTGACAGAACCCAATGGAGTAGCCCGCTGATAATAATAAGAAGGATGCTAGCTGTGAAGGGCAACTGGAGACGGTAGGTTGAAACCTGCGAGCCTTTGGGCGTCGTTACCCTCAAGGGTTGATACGCGAGACTGTACGAGTTCCACTCCTTCTCAACAAAGAAACGAGTGACAAGCCCGTTATAGTGATAGTAACAAGCCGCCAACACTACTTGAGGCTTGTTCGCAAAGAGAAGCGCTAGAGGAAACGAGTTCTCCGGGACATCCAGGCTCGTCATACGTCCATTCTCCGAGTTCCTGGGACCGAATCTAAAGTAAGAAAAGACGAGGATGCTCAGTGCCCAAAGGTGGAAGGCGTAAGTAAGAAACCAACTGAGCAATGAGACAGCGGACCCCTTGTAGTTGGCTCTCTTCGTCCACTCGCGTGGAGTGGCAAGGCCGAAACTAGCATTTCCTTTCTTCCTCATAATGTATCGTGAGACCAAAGTTGGTTTATCGGAGATGGTTAGGGTGCACATATTCTTCGTTGTAGGGTCCGGATCGGCAATAAACGAAGCAATGGCGTCTCCAGGGGTTACCAACGTGTCATCCGTAATGTTCTTCAGAACAAGGCTGGGGCGAGTCAGCGATTTGGACATCACCTCGTAGTGCCATAGCAAAGCAGACTTACAGAGATAGCGTTGCGATCAAGGCAATGCAAAGTGCTGAGAGACCCATCATAAGAGGAGAAACCCCTAATTTGCACAGCGGCCTTGACTCCTGAGCAAGGCAGTATTGGACGTCCAGATTATTAAATTCATCGAACCGGAATCCGTCCCGAGGCAATCTGGATATCTGTTCCCCTGATTCGTCTTGTAATTCCTGGAATTGGATCGTCCATGTCTTGTTGTTCTCCGGGTTATTCAAGGGATCGTCGATAACGAGAGCATCGTGGGCCCCCAACGCACGCCCGCAAGACTGTATGCATGCCTTGCTGCCTTTTGCGGGCCGGGAAATCATCTCGCACACTGTAGAGAACCACAGCGAGTTCACTTGATTGGCCGGTATTAGGCTGTCCCAGTCAGATGCGGCGGAGGGACTGAGATCAAATACTTGAGATCGCGTCCATCCTCTGGTGTTCGTGGTTCCTGCCGTGTTCACCACGACGATGAGATCCTTGAAGTTTTGTCCGCCGTGGCATTTGAGGTACTTCTTCCGGCAACTTGCAGGCTCGAGGCGCCTCCAAGTCGTTGCGGTTGCTGCAATAGCTTCAAGTTCGCGGACTGCCTGAAGAGTATTTTCCAGAAACGAGCTAGCGTTAACTTCGCGACCGTATCCCGGTTCGAATCCTGGAAGAGCAAGACTGGCTCCGGGAGGAAAGAATCCTGCGCCGTTCACGAAAGGCTCAGCAGCTATCGTCAGATTCCACAGTCTTCCTGGGAAATCAGTCGTGAACACAGCGCTGTTAAAGAGCATGTGGACGGGAAGCGAAGCAATGAGCAAGCACAGCCATGCAAAGACCTTGAACTTTGACAGCACGAAGAACAGGTTTGTGAGAGATGGCACCCCAATCTCCACGGACCTGCCCTTCGTGTGTGCTGCATCGATTTCTTCTCGGTTCGGCGAGTTGAGGACCTGCATTGAGAAATTCGCGGCCGAAAAGACGAGTGTCGCTACAATATTTAGGATCAAGTGAATCGCGAAGTTGTATATTCTCGTCCTATCGCAGTCCCCCCCGAAGAAAAGGTAGTTGCCCATAAACGATTGAGTCTGCTCGCCGACAAAGAAGGTTGAGATGACAAGGCCTGCGAAGAGCAGTGCCAGGAGAAGGATGTTGACTCCAGCCGCGCGCCTCCAACCCGCTGCCTGGGAAAGAACGAAGAAGCCGGCCATGATGGTCTAGTGGCCGCGGCAGTAGAATACCCTCAAATGGGTGATGTTGGCTATCGTAGATGCGTGAATAGCACCATTTGCTTCGATGAATTAAGAGAACGTACGATGAAGCACAGCCGGGGGGAGACGGCGTAAGGTTGTAGTCCCAGAGCAGATCAGTATGGCGTATGGCCCTTGGCTTCAACCCGTCCTCTCTTAGGATACCTCCGATCCCCCTCTCTCTCCACATGCGACGAGCGCGGGAGATCACACTGGTCCCCGCGCTTCTGTCTGATTTTCATGGTTAACCGGAAGCTCTGGCCAACATGCGGCATTTGAGTGAGTAGAGGGGATCAGGTAAATTGTCAAGCAAGGTAAAGCGTTCGGACCCAGCAGACTGGCAAAGGGCGATGCTCGAGTCAATCCACATTTATCCCGATCCTACTCTATGCATCCGCCCGCACCCAAGAACGGGCAGGAATCGAGCCGCTGCGAAGCTGAAACGCGAGGGGCAGCCACGGCCCGGCAAGTTCCATGCCTTCAGTTGCTTAAATTCACAAACTCCCAGGTTCGCGAGAATCATGGTAGCATCACGTCTGAAATCGTGTCGCAAGGGTGTCCCAGTCCTGCATAACCACATAGGGCTGCTACCAACGTCATTCCAGTCCCACCAATCGAGATCTGTCTCTCTGCCCACCCCGCGCTCGAACGCGGCGGCGATTCTGTTCGAAAATTCCTGGTATTTATTCCGGACAATTATCGCAAGGAGATCGAGATCCCCAGGACATAAAATAAATTCTCCGTCACGAGGAATTCCTGGCCAGTATTGTCATGATATCCCGACCTGCCACGATGATCGCAGTCTCCTGCAGCGCAAGGACCGCCCGCACCAGTGTTTGACAAGCTCGTGGCACCGCTGGTCGTCTGTGCAGTAGTCCCCTTGCCGTCCTGGAAAGCAGATGAAACCAACACTTCCAGCAATGACGGTTTGTGCACGACAACTAGTGCCCACGACCATGACTGTGACATCTCAACTCGTAACAGGTCAAAAGGCGGCCCTTGAGAGAAACGTCAGATGGTTTTCTCTTACCACATGAATTGAAAGCCGGCAACATCAGCACGAGTAAAAATCAGATTTCTCTTGCTCTCAGGAAGAGTGACAGTTCATGCATACAAAAGACGAAGATCAGACCGTTGCCCACCAGTTTGACCACTAATGCATCTCAACGTAAGGAAATGAGATCGATCATGCTGAAGCCAACCTGTGCATACATCTATACGAACTTTCTCTTCCACTCATCGTTGATGTCGATGTAATCTTCCGGCCCGTACGGATCCGTAATTTCCTTCAACCACCCACGTTTTCGATGGACTTGGAGACCGAGATCCGACATCAAGACATCCATGTACGGAACGGCGTCAAACACAAAATCAGGAAACCTCTCACCATGGTCTGCAGGGTGCCTCCACTTCCCAAACCTGTTGTACAGCACTGTCTCGTATTGGAGATCGTCCAGCGTCAACTTCTCTTCCCTAACTACCTGTCCCACCTCGCCCACAGCCTCCGCCGCATTAACCGCAAGAACGCCGCTCGGGTCACGCGCGAGCTTTCCGCCGAAGTAGGCTGCGATCCACAGACCCTGGATGTGAGCGCAAAGGGCATTGCTGAAATTCGTGAGGCCCCCTGCCACCGCGAAGTCCTTCGTACGTAGGAACTTAGGGGACACGGGCGCGATAAAATGGTAGAGAAGAGGTGGACTGAGGGGCGACTCGGGTGCATCAGGCTCATCAGTACTGAACGCCTCCTGTTGTATAAGGGGCTTGTAGCGTTTGTTAAATTCCGGAGGGCTGCGGAGACTCGGGAACCGCTGCAAAATTTCTCTGTCGGCCCCCTCAAATAGTCCGACCTGTGAGGCCAGATCATGCTCATCATCCCCATTTTGGACGAGGTGAGGGAGCCCGATTTCCCTCTCGACGCCCTCTGGGAACATCTTCAAGGCAGGGGCATGCTTCCAGCCGGTCGCGCAAAGCATTCCGTCGGAATCGAGAACATCCCGCGTCGCGTTGGCTAAGTGCACTTTCCCTTCGCTCAAGTAATCGAGATCCGAAATATGCACCTTAACGATGCCGCTCCGGACTAATTCGAAGAAGTCCGTGTCATAGTTGAGGATGCTGAAGGTGCAGGCAGTGAACATGGCGCTGGTCCATGGCTTGAGCTTCGACACCTCGGCATGCTTATCGAAACCACAAAGGTCATGAACATCGGAGCCAAGGATTTTCCAAAAAGCATTCGTAACTGCGCGTCCTATCGCCGTACCATGGAGAAATGAGCGGATCATGGAGTAGCCACCATCTGCACTCCAGATGCAGGGGCTGAACCAAGTAAGCAATCGAGTATCTAGGGATACAAGTTAATCATCCTAGATGATATGTAGAAAAATGTCATCGACAGAATCAGGAGGTAAGACATACTGACAAGCTTTTCCAGCCATAATTTCAAGGGAGTCACGAACGGCGGCGCCATCCAACAGCTTCCATGGCCCGACTCTGCAATCTCGTCCGTCAACTTCATGACCGGCAAAGTTTGCTGCTGTGTCTCGGTACTTACCACGAATGATCCAATCAATGTGAACACCCTTGGTCCCGTAGGCGTAGACAGCATCCCAAGCAGACTTTGTACCCCCAAACACAGTCATTCTCTTCGTGTGTTCCGGGCTAACAGTCTCTGAATGTTTGAGAAAGTCCTTCGCATGAAACAGGGGCCTGGCGAAGTCCTCTTGTCCTTTGATATGTGGCATAAATGGCTCTGATGTCAGCCCAGTTGCAAGTACGAGGCGGCGGGCGAAGATCATCGATTCCTCGCCCTTCACATCTTGTCGGTCCGACCTATCTACTGGACGGATTGTCAAAACCCATCCTCCCCCCGGCTGGTGCTCGGCAGATAGCACATGTGTCCCACAACGTATGTCGTCGAAAAAGCCGAATCTTTTTGTGTACTCGGTTAGGTATTCATGAATGGCTTGCCCCGTGGGATGCTGGCGTGGCTGGATACCAAATACAGCAGGATCCATGGGGAAGTCGGGGAATTCGTAGGTTCCTAGGAGGTTATTTGACTTGAGCCCGGGATAGAGCCGGTGCTCAGCCCATACGCCTCCAATAGTCGAAGCGTAATCCAAGACGGCGATGGCATGGTCGGGATGAAGCTCGCGATACTGTTTGGCAGCAGCAAGACCATACCAGCCTAGATTGAATATTCAATGAGCACATTCATGTGAGAGCAACCCAAAATGAAGTTGACTTACCCGCCCCCACAACAACAAGGTCTAGTTTTTCCATAACTTATTGGTAAGTTCTTCTGACTCTGTTGATGGGAGTCTGTTCCTTTCGGGCTGATAACGATCTTTGTCCCAGTCCCAGATATCCTGAATTATTAGTCGAGTGTGGGTGAATCCGATGTGGTACGAAATGTATTTCAAGGCGACCTGGCTCTTAACGCACTCTAACTATTTCGACTCGATTGTGACGCTGGCTATTAGGAAAAGCTGGAGATCAAGAATAGAATCGTCGAGGGCGGTCTTCCGCATCGCTGATATAAACGGGGGCTGGAACCCTCCCAAGTTTCGTCGTTCGTCGAGGATGTGACCTTTGACCGGACCAACCAATCGCCCCCGCGACAATGCTTTCCAAAGGAAGGAATGTAAGATGTAAGCTTCCTTCCATCAAAATCTTACCCCGCTGGGTAATTGGGCCGACTTTGAAAGGCGGCTGACAAGACTTCATTGAGGAGGTACAGACCATGCACTCGATCCACCGTTATGCCAGGCTTGTTGTAGGGACTGAGTCAGCGTCGCATGCATCCCGAAAAGCACATGAATACTGGGTGCATGTCCTGAATACATGCTTTGGACGTAGGTAAATCATTGGGAGGGCTCGATTGTTGTAGAACCAAGGGAGTCTCTGAGGAAAGCGGATCCAAGCACGCAAGGCCCGTTTGACCGAATAGCTACCCGGATCGGGAGCCAGTAAAGTAGTTGGCTGCCTCCTGGAGCCTAGAATGCCGGGCTGACAACGTGCTCCGTGAGCGAGTCTGACCATGTCAGACTCTCAAAGCTCGGAATTCGGCGCCGTTTGTCTAGCACAGCTTTGGGCAATGCAAGCCCGGGGGACCAGGGCGAAGACCTCGGAGTGTCAACACAGACAGTATACCGATTGCTTTGTGTGTGGTGATTCTAGAAGGCAGAATTCATCGTCTGTATGAAGCTCTTGCGGAGTCCGTAGAGAGGGATATGAATGATCCACGGGGGCTTCGGAGAGAGCTTCGACTGGGAAGCCCAACTTGGTACGTACCATCGAAGGGTGGAAACAGCATCTGGGTGGTTGGGCAATTCGAAGGCCACTACTCCATGCCCGGAAAGTTCATCTCAACAACTTGAATACGCTCCCTCTGGAAGGAGATGGAAATGGGAGATGACGAAGATTAACGTCCAGAAACAATGAAGCGAAGTCGCGCCGATGATGTCAACATCGAGGGTACGTAGTGCTTACAAACAGTACTTTGATGTCCAAGACCGAACCCACGATTGTGCCTGCTTCAATAGCCCGGCCGATATCGTGAGGCTTTGGCAGGTTCGTGCTCCATTGATCCATTGATCCCTTGATCCATTGCTATGACATTGATCTGCCTCCGAACTACATTTTTCAGTCCATCCCTGGGACCCAACATCAGACTCCATCGTATACCCCGTTCAAAGTCCGAAACGATATTCTTTGTCATGGCAAACGCCGCCACTTCATCCCTCTCGTCCTCGGCTCCATGAATCATAATTTCGACAATCGCTTGATAAAAAAATATTCCTTATCCGAAGTATCACACCCATGTATCGATCCGCTCGACGCCGACCCTCCCTCGCCTGGTCACGACGCCCATCGCCACCAAAACGGAGGAGAACAGGCCGGGAGGCCTTCAGGAGAGTATCGGGGTGTCTGCAGTTCTATCCTCCTCCCAACAGTATCGCCCCTCAGGGGCATCTGTTGTTTTCCGCCCATGAAGGTTTCGAGTCAAGCACCTAGGGATGGACAACGAACGACTTGCCGAATTCCTAGCCGGTGAGTTATCCTCCTTGCGTAGTTGATCCCAATTCCCGTATCTCTCTGCTCCTCTCCCTATCCTGGGACGCAACGTTCCTTGCAGTAGCCAGCTCCCCGACTTCCGCATGATACGAGAGCACGACTTTTTTTCAGTGGATAACAATTTGACCTTTGAAAATAGAGGAAAACCTGGCTCTGGCAAGATCGCAACTCCGTATCCAAGTCCTCACAGCCTGCATAAACATCGCCGCCGTCATCCTAACCTTCTGTACCTTGCTTTGGTGGTTCGTCGAACACTACCTCCTTTACAAAAGAGGCCACGTTGCACATGCGCATATAGTCAGAGATTACTCGCAAAGGGTGAGGTTTCCGATGCCGCCACCCGACCTATCCTTACTCCACCAACGAATCGCGACACGGCATATGTCAGATCTCCAGCGCGACGTGGACTTTCTCATCCGGGAGGTGAGAATGAGACCACAGAGATTACGGATCCCATATACTATGGAAGAGTTACAGCAGATATTTGAGTTTCCGCAAACAAGTCAACAAAACAATCAAGCAAACAGTCAACAAGACAGGATACCGCCCGTTTGAGAGGAGTTGGCCCTTGGGGGAGGAAAACACGTCGGGTCTCTGCCGGTCATTGCGTGGGCCTCTATGTTATTCTCTAGGCGAGCGAGGGAGGTAGACAGGATGGGCATTTTGGGGAGAATAGCATCTCCGAGCAGAGCCATTCAATACGATATATTCCACAAAAATCGTTTCATCATCGACTAATAATCGAATCAAACTCGATTTCATAATAACGTGCCAAGCCAACAACAACAAGGAGTTGAGAAAATCGGGAGAAGGGCAAAAAGAATGATCTAGGCAGGGATCGAACCTGCAATCTTTTGATTCGTAGTCAAACGCCTTGCCATTGGGCCACTAGACCTCTTCGATGGACATAGAGTCTCTTATTTCATCATGTAAAGTTGGCCGTACGACTCGGACTGAGCCCTAACGTCCCACCTCTCCCAACTCACGAGACACGCTACTCCAAAAGCGGTAATCCCGAGCACGGAGCCAACCACCAAAACCCAAAATCAAGGTCTGGAACACCTCCAAGACCAAGACGACATTAAGAGACCAAAGTACAAAGTATTGATCACTTTTTTGCCCCGGCAGAATTCGCATTTTCGTTCTACATAATTACATCAGGACACAGAGTTGATAGGAGTATGAAGGAGGTATCTCTGGAATAAGGGGAAAAAAGAAAAGAAAAAATTTTTTGAGGCTTCACTTACAGCCGCCATTGTTGCAATATTCGTCCCGAAGACACCAAGAAGCTCAAAGAACAAAGCTCCAATAAAAACCAAGGCATGCACAGCAAAAAGGAAACTCGATGATTCGGCCCGGGCTCGATCCGGGGACCTCTTGTGTCCAGCACCTTGTGGATGTTAGACAAGCGTGATAACCAACTACACCACCGAACCAATGACTTGACTGATTGATGGACGGGTCGACGCTAGAGTAGCAATATGGAGCGATTGGTCCAGTAGAAGAGAAAGGCAAAAAAAAGAGGTTGGCTGGACGGGCGAGAGGGACGATCCCCAAAAAAATAAAAGAAAATTCAATGATTCGGCCCGGGCTCGATCCGGGGACCTCTTGTGTCCAGCATCTTTGTTGATGTTAGACAAGCGTGATAACCAACTACACCACCGAACCAGTGGTTTGTCGGAGTCGGGCTGCCAAAGGAGGCTCTATGTAACGTCGAGGATTAGCCCTAAACGCAACCCCACCAGCTCACCAACTTCATCGCTCTCGAGGACATTACACCTGCCTCCATCTATATTCCAACACGGTAGTGTGAACAGATTTCGCTGATTGAAGTAAAAGATATGTCTAATAAGTGAAGGAAGTGCTATTAGGACTAACGTTGAAAGAAAGGTCCGCCCCATCCCGGATGAAGGAGGGACGACGACCGAGAGAGTGAAGAGGCATGTATCCAAGGGTCTCATAAGTGAACTATGTAACAGGAAGATATGAAATGCTAGTAATATGCAGATGCAACACAAAGGAAAGACTCCACGTCGATGAGGCAACGAACTAAACACGCTAACACTTAAAAACCACCCCTCCAAGCCTCAAGGTTTAGCCAGTATCTTTGACGAAACCAAACATATTACCATCGACACCCTTCTCCCCAACTCCTTTGTCATGGGGTGAGACAACCCCGACTCCATCCATAACGTGGTCCTGGTCATCCCGCTCGTGTTCATCCGGCTCATCCGCATGCTGTCGCACAAACATATCCATGTCCCTATCAACAGCAGCCGTGTCCTCATTTACATCGTGCGGCGAGGAAATATCCGAGTCGTTCAATAAGGCCTGGAAATCCGTATCCGTGTGCGGGTTAAATGGGTTATGATGCGCCGCCGCTGCTATGATACGAGGGTCGATAGGCTGGTACACCGAATCATGAGGTTGGAGCAGGTTCGAAGGCGGCAGTGTGGCGTGGGTAAGATCTGCGTGGTGGTGTTGCATGGGGTCGTGGCCGAGCTGCGCGCCTTGATGAGACATTGGATCCTGGGCAACAGCGGCCGCCGCAGCCGCAAGGGAAACCGATATGGCATTTGTTCCGTACGGGTCTTCGTGAAGCAGGTGTGCGTTTGCAAGGGGATCCTCCTCAGGGGTTTCATCGAAGGGCGACTTGTCTTGGTCTTTCTCGGCTGACGCAGGACTAACCGATCCGGATGCCTTTCCTTGCACGGTGCCCACGGCCTTCCTGTTGCGCAAACATTTCTCACACTTCTTGATTGCCTCGGTAGCCGTGTCCTTGATACTACGCCAGTGATACTTTTCCCGAATCGTGGTAGTCGTCCGGTTGATACCCGCATGGTTCTCCTCGTGCACCTGCTTGGCGATTTCGAACTGCTTCAACGGGTCCGCAATAACCTCCTTGTCGCCATGCATGAGGGTGTCGCCATCGACAAGTTTATAATGGGTTGCGGCCGCACGAAGGCGAGACTTCTCGGCTCGGTCAGCCCCTGGGGGGTATTTGCCATATTTCAGATAAAACTTGATCTTGTCGAAGCGCTCCTCCGACTGAAGCTCCTCGGCATCAGGACCGACGAGGTCACGGCCATAGATAAGAGCGTCGATGTAGCGGCCAGGATAAGACTTTAGGTTCCCGCAGCCCTTTACGCGACCAATGCGCTTGAAGCCAAGGGCATCCCAAATTCGACAAGACGCAACGTTGGTCTCGTACACTAGGTTGAAGACAGAGTAGGTATACCCCAGCTTCGGCGCCCAGTCCAGGTACGCTTCGCCCATAAGCCTCCCTACACCTCGATTTCGAGACAGATCGGTGACGAGAAAGCCGGCATTGCAAACATGGCTGCTCCGCCCCGGGTAGTTCGGCTTGATGTAGAAGCTCCCCAGGCAGGCCTTCACCCAGTCCTTCTTCTCGGCATCGGCCTTGGCAATGTCATCGATGCTTCCCAGTAACATGATTGCGCCGAAATTCTGGAACCAATATTTGGCGAACTTGTCAACGGACATGGTCTCCAGCATCGGGTAAGTGTCTCCACCCTCAATCTCCTTGTTGAGCTGGTCGCTAAGATACGCCAGCAACGAGCGCGGGACCTGCTCGTACGCGGCAAACGGTACAATCGTCGCGACAGTCTGGCGATCACGGAGGGTCACCTCGTACATCTCCACACCGGGCGGCAGAGTCGGGTTGCTCGGATCTGGATACGGAGGCTCACCCGACGTGCGGTAGATCGTCGGGGTGTCGGGGTCATCTAGCATGGCCGGCATCTTGTCCACAGAGGAAGCTATCCCTACAATCTCTTGTTTTTTTTTTGTCTCCAAAGTGTGTCTTGCGATATGGTCACACGACAGTCGAGGGACTGGTCCCCATACTAGAGCAGATTAGTTCACTTGCATCCAAGAAAGAACAAGTAAATCATCTTCCACTCCAGGTACAACCCCCTTGATCTGGCAGGATACTGCCAAGAACGGACCTCAAAACCTCCAACAGCAACCTCCGTCTGATTCCCCAAATAAAAGCATTCCAGCTACAGGAAAATGTGATGGGTTATTCTTACAATGTACTAAACAATTCGGATGAAAGGGGTAAGTCCCCTATCCGGGTTGGAGAGCGGGGTCCACCAGCTGAACGGCACGGAGCAGAACGCCGCGGGGTAAGAGGCGGGGGGGCTTGTTCAGCTGGGCCCTGAAGGGGGCGAAAAAAAAACTTTATGCGCGCCCAATTCGGGGTCTGATGCACGGTTGGGTTGGGCGTGTGGGCGTCGGGGATTTAGTGTGGTGTGTGCCTCAAAGCTTGGGTCGTGATTGATGTTTTTGTTGGTGACGAGATCTTCGCTGTTGCGAAGTTTCCAGCCCGCCGTTCCTTCCCAAGGTTAATTCGACGGAGGTGGAGGGGTAAAAATAGAGGGAAGCCGCAACGGAGCGCCACATTGCAACAAGAATTTTTTTTTCGTTTGTTTTGGGGATTTTGACGTGCTTATCTAAGACTCCCAGGCACCAGCTAAATGCTTGATGAGGCGACAACGGCAGGAACGGCAAATTGTATTTCGAGAGTCGGATATTTTGGAGGAGGCATCGTCCGAGTTTCTGCGCAAGCTTCGGTACTTCCGAGATCGCCTAGATGCGGCTTTGAGAAGTGATTTCGGGAGTGCATGGACAGGCCAAAAGACGGGGAGATAGCAGTCCAAGCTCACTTCTATATTCTTATTATCACATAAACGACAATAATACTCGTATAAATACACATAATACACTAGCCCTTACTCGGGCTTAGCAGGCTTCTCCTCCTCACCGGCAGCCTTCTCTTCACCAGCCCTGCCCTCCTCCACTGCCTTTTCGACGCCCACCTTGGACATAATCTTCTCATTCACCTGCGTCTCGCTCTCTCCCTCCTCCGCAATGACGGTCTCAAGCAACTTGCTCTCCTCCTCGCTAAGCGCATCCATCTCCCGGCTGCTAGCCACGAGCTCCTTTATAAGGTCATCTTCCTCATCGGCAAGCTCATCAGGCAGGGAATCCTCCTCGGCAATCTTTTGTAGAAGTTCTTCGTCCGCCTTGGATACGAGTTTCTCCGGTGCGGATTCCTTAAGACCACCAATGATCTCCTTGTCGATGAGCGAGGACAGGATCTCGCTTCTCCTTGCGTGCATACCCTTGATGAACTTGGTGATGTCGTCGGGTGTCCTCCAGGTGACATTGCCATCCCTTGCCGCGGCGAGTCGTCTCTTCTGTCCCTGCTTGCCGGCCTGGCCGAGGACGCCGGCAATGAACGCAACGGATCGGAGACTGAGGAAAAAAAGTGTTAGCGTAAATGAGGCATTGACTCGGGTGGCTCAAGGAAACCCTTACCTGTCGTCGTTAGCGGGGATGGTGTAGGTAACCCAAGAAGGGTCGGCATCGGTATCAATGACACCGATGGTAGGAATGCTAGCGAGTCCACACTCGTAGAGCAGCGTATAGTTCTCTAGAGGATTCAAGCACACAACGAGATCAGGCAGCAAAGGCCTCGTCTGGTTGAGATGCCTCTCAAATCCAGGGAGGTCACTGTCGTGCTCATTCACGATCTTGACCAGCCTATCCCTGAGGATAATGTCCCTATTGGTAATCGAGCCAGGTGTCCACTTCGTAAAGAGATGGCACGCCTTCGCCTCCTTGGCTGCAGCAGTGACAATCTCCATCTGTCCTCTACGCGTGCCCACAAAGAGCACGAGGCCACCCCTGTACGACACCTCCTCGACCACCGTCGCCGCACGTCGCAGATGCGCAGCAGTCGTCTCGAGAGAAATGATGTGAATCCCCTGCCTCACACCATAGATGTATCGAGAGTTCGCCGGGTTCCAGAGAGACGCATGGTGGCCCATGTGTGTCTGTGCCGCCATTAGTCGCTCAAGGGTGATGTGCTTCGGCGGAAGGGGGTTCTTGATTAGGAGGCCCGGTGCGTATCGCTGCTCGACATCGGAACCAATTGCTCGGGTGTCTGACTTCTGAATTCCTCTCGCTTGGTGTTTCGCTCTCGGATTGGGAGGCTTGATTATCTCCAGGGGATTTCCGTGGCTGTTAACTGTCGGGGGAGCAGAGCTTTCTGTCGCGATGCATCGGACGCATGTTCGCGCAATCGGCGTCGACAGAACCCGCCGGCCTGCCAATTGGGTCAGCAGAGTTAAGAATATAATTCGGTGATCCCTCTAACTTACAATGCCGTACGCCAGCATTTCTCAAAATCATGGCTGCTGGTTGGTACTGAAAATGATTGCACCCCCCAATGTCTCGAGCTGGGCAGATCGAACTTCGAAATTTTGAGCTTTGCTCGGCAAGTCACAGACCACCTCCAGCCCAAAAATTGACATCACGTGACCACGTGAGATGGGCTGATCTGGAATCGCGCTTGGGGCTCACGACCGTGGCTCTTCAAGTCTCAACTTCCAGAAACGAACCTTCTTGCATGGCCTTGCTCTCGGGATTTTTTGGGGGCACATGGGCACTCACTCAATTAGGGCGATCCACTAAAAGATGCAAACAAGTTTGTATCGACAAACGAAAGTGGAGGAGTATATTTTGTAGCGGACAAACTTGAATTATTCAGGTATTATAAAAAAAACAATAAACCAGCAGTCTACAAATACACTGCATACACTGCAATATTCGATACAAGAATCAAGGTATACGCCGACTCGCTAGCATTATGCAACTTCATTCATACACCCCCGAAGTGTCCCAACAGCCTTACCTCCCGGATTCAATTTATCGGCTAGTAGCCCTGGAGATGACAAAGACACCGACGATGACAGCGGCCAAAGTTACAATGGCACCGGGAAGAAGGAGCTCGTTGGGAACGCCGGCAATGACCTGCTCGGGGACGGGCGCCTGCCGAGTCTTCCTCGATTTCCTGGGGAGAAGGTCTTCCTCCGACTCATCATAGGACTCTTCGTCATCCTCGTCAAATTGCGCCCTGCGACGCTCGCGGAGACCAGATGGGATAGACTCCACGGGAGTAGCAATGGAGGACTCGGCGGGGATGGGAAGGGCTACAGGAGGCTTCTCCGGATCATGAACGAACAAGTCGACCTTGTCCTTCCTATTTTGCCTAGCAAGCAGAATAGCCTCCAGGAGATCGTTGTCCGTCGTGATGGACACAGAGTCGCCCTCGTCGTCAAGATAGCTCAAGGCGTAACCGCCGTTAACCTTACCATCCTCCACGGCAGGACTTCCACCGATGGTCTCGATCTCGCTACCAAGCTTAGCATTCACGCCCTCGACGAAAGCGGCAATGCCGTCAGAGGCAACCACTTGTAGACGGTGAGTTCGACCAGAAGGGGCCTTGAACTTGAAGGCAAATGGCGTGGCGGCAGTGGGAGGAGCAACGCCAGCGAAAGATCGTGGAGGAGACTCAAGTCCGGCGTGGGATGCAGAGTCTCCAGGCGCGAGGCTGTCACCGGGGCGGTCCCTGGTGAGATCGGGGGACATGATTCGAGAGCCCAAGTGTGTGTGGTGAAGGCTACCACCTTCAGCAGACAAGGCGGACTCAGTTTCGTTGTCGAGGGAGAGCCAGAACTTGTTCCAAGCAGGGCCTTCGGTATCGGCGCTCTGCATAGTGTTGATCTGCTCGAGGGTGGCGTAGGTGAGCTTGAGCACGTCCACCATACCGACGATTTCGCCCGAATCATTCATAACGGGAAGGTTGAGGTAATGTCCATCTAGATACAAAGGCACATAGCTGTTAGAGAATAGTACTTCAAGATAGGCAAAGGAGACACCCCTGCTAACATACCGTGCATCTTCCTGAGCGCCTGCTGAATGCTCATGTCCATGGGCGCAAAGTCGGGGTGGGGGGTCATCACACGGACGACGCTGCAGTTGGTCGGGTCTAGACCAGGAGCAATGACACGAAGGACGACGTCCTTGCTAGTAAAGATACCAGTAATGGCACCCTGGTCCTGGACAAGAACGGCCGTCGTGTGGTTCTCCTTCATGAGCTGGGCAGCCTCCTTCACCGACGTGCGGACGCTAACCGTAGTAGGTGGCATTCCAGTGAGGACCGATTCCAAGGTAGGACCGGACATCTTGGATCGGAGAGCCTCGACATATTGGATAATCTGCTGAGGCTGGCTTGTTCCCAGTTCGGACTGGACACCTTCTAGCGCATCATACAACTTCCTAGACGACGAATAGGCCCTCTCCAGCTTTTCCATCGCATCGTAAAAGCACTTGGTGATATCGAGAATACCGGAGATGTCTTGGTTCTCGTCCATGACGGGAAGGTGCCTGAAGCCCTTTCGGACCATCAGATCCAACGCATCGGTCGCACTCGTATCGGTCCTGGCGCAAAGCGGGTTCTTGGTCATGATATCGGAGATCGTCACGCCGTTGGCCTTGAGGCCAGCACCGACCACGCGGAAGGCAAGATCCTTGGCGGTGAAAATTCCCGCAATGCGATCATCATCGTCGGTGACCAAAACACAGTCCTCTCGCTTAGCGGCCATGAGCTGGGCGGCCTCGGCAACGGTCGTCGAAGGCTTGATCTGGAGAGCCTGGCTCGGCTTCAGTGCAAGAACGGTGCCGGGAGGAGCTTTTCGGGAGTGCCGGGCACGAGTTGCCAGGTTCTTCTTCTTGGAGAGATCGTTCTCCAGCTTTCGACGAATAGCCTGTTTCCAGATTTAAAAAAGGTTATTACCGAGTCGACCCAGCGGGAGAGACAATCGTCTCGATGGTATGCGTTGTGAGTGTCGTGAGAGCTACTTACTTCATCTCGTTTGCTCTGCTTTTGCCTGCTTGCGCTGACGCCAGAGGTTCCCACGTCACTCCCACCGCCAGTAAGGTCACCAACAGGCCTTGGGATGCTAGAGCCAGCTGGGCTCCCCGTAAAGGGGATTGCACCGCGGCCCTGAGACCGACTTGGAGTTCCCCTCAAAGTGGTTGACATCGAGTCAGTCGTGAGCTTTCTGAAGTTGATTGATCGATCACCAAAGCAATTCAGGAGAGTGGGGTTTTGTTTGTTGGCCTTGAAGAGACACCAGTAACGCGGATGCGAGGGGATAGCAACAAAATTCAATGGGTAATATCAATCCTTGTTATAGCAGAAAAAAAAAAAAGAAGCTGTGGAATGACACCTGGACGCAAGAACCACGTTCGTCCAAGAGATTTCCTGCAAGGCGATAGGCTAGCCAGGAAAGGACCAGTTGCAGCGTGAAGTTATCAAAGTCGAGGTCGAAAGGGAGTGTGAAGTAATAGTGGCTGCGGATTGGCGTGGGAAAATTCTCGGCAATGGCGCGTTTACTGGCCCGGTTTGTTGTCGTGGTGATTCGATTTCCCTGTTAGCCTCCGAGGAGAGCAGTGCAGGAGTGGACCTGTAATGTATGAGAGAGAAACAATTGGACAATTGGCTGCAAAACCCCTGTATCCAGCTTAGTCATCGCCGCTCTGTCAGAGGTCGCCATCAAGTCTCGCGGCCACTTCAGCCCTGGGTGCAAGCTGCTTGAATGGCGTGAATCTGTGTGGAGTTTTCCAGTCATCCGATGTCTGCTTTCGTACGATCTCATGAGCTGAGTCTATGCGCCCAAGAATGGGAAGGACTCCGGAAACATTTCCGAGGCTTCCAACGGCGGTGCCGGAATTCCCTTGCCCACATCGACGTCAAGCTACAGTGCCCAAGGAAAGCTCACTTTTCTCTGGAGATTGAAGTTCGTATTTAACACTGATGGGGCTCTTGCCAGCGTGGCAAAGATTCCGCTTCATACAAAATGAAAAGCCAGGAAAGAAGGATGTTGCCCGCAAAATGAGACTATGCCTCTCTCGAGTCTGCATTATACGTAACTAGAGGATACAGCAAAGTGGAAATCCGTAGTCAACTGGTGAGGAAATCCTACTCCTAGTCCCATTGGCGCGTCTTTCAAGAAGATTTGAGATGGAGTAAAAAATGTAAAGATGTATTGCTACGGCACGTACCCACGGTGAGCAACGCCTTTCCTGACAAGAACCAATTTTATTGGAATCGACATTACGTTGTGCTCGCAGAAAGAGAAATCAGGAAAGAAGAAAATTAGGCGCTGATGGCCGATTCAAAGTGTACTTCGTATCATGGGTCATCTATCAAAGCGATATCTCGGTTGGATTGACTCGAGTGCTTTTTATCTCTCACTTAATGAAGCCTCCGAAATACGGTTGGTGGCTCCTCTCTAACCTACCATCCTAGGATGCGATGAGCAGCGAGAAGGAATCAGAATTCGTTATACTCGGCTTAAATATCAAGATATACATCCTCTATGAAAATTCTTCCTGAAATGTTGCGAGCATCAATCATTGCTGCAAACTCAACTCTGAGCTCAGACGAAGGAAGCCTGTGTTCAAACTCTCTTGTAAGAAAAGGAAAAAGAAAAAGAATGGATCTAGTCAGATCTAGCCTGCAACAAAAATTCCTAGTCGAATAGCCCGAATCTGTTCGACACTGGGGAATATGGCTGTTCTGCACATCCTTGATTTCAACCTTTTCCATGCTCGCTTACACCACCAGACAGATGAACTCGTCCTCCTTCCCACCAGATGTGTGTTGACATCTTCATGTGATATTCGCGCTCTTGCTTCTAGCCAGGCTTGGCCATCCGGACTGTGCAAGCCATTAACTTCGTCTAAGGAAAGACCGAAATCGGCATCCCTTGTCGCCTCATCTGTCCATCATCCCCGCCGAGACCTAGATGAAATTCCCCTCCTCGTCACCACGAGTCTCTCCAATGGCTCTCTAACAGGCGGATATATCTCTAATCGTTAAGTAAACAATATCGCATCGAACGACTGCCGCCATCTCACCAGGAGCATGAAACAAGAAAGAGGTGAAATCTAATCCGTAGTTCGGTGAAATCCCGCTTCTTGCCAATGTTTTGGTCGATATTCTCGTTTCCTCATCCACGATTTCGTCCATCCTATCGTCCCCATCCCGCGACAACAGCAAGTTCCGGCATCTTCGACGGCTGGCGCGAGTGATACTCATGACGCGGCGGAGACCTCATGGCCGAACTGGGAATGGCCGCATGTTGAGGAAGGAGGGGTTCAAGATCGGAGGACGAGTTGGGATTTTGCATAAAATATCAACCGGGTGGAGCAACGGCAGCAGGAGCTTATTTCAAGTTGGCATGCAACCAATTGGAAAGAAGATGGAGAGAGAATACTGCTGTCCGATTCGAAGCCAAACTTGGGGGGAACCCCATCTATAAAACGCCATCTATCATAGCAGCACACGATATGGTGGCATACGTCCTGCACCCCGCGGCGTTGCCAGGGCAAGGGGCGGATAAAGCCAGAAATGGGAATCTCACAATAGGAAACAGGACCGGCTGTGGGAAAGGGCCGAACATGAAGCCTCAGGACAGTGTTTACCAGCTTGGAAAGACAGGGTTGGCAGAAAAAAAAATGCAGTGGATTATCCCCCTAAGACAAAGATGGTGGTTTCTCAAGGAAGTTACTCGGCGAGCATTCACAAGACTTGAATAAACTTTTTTCTTGTGAGACGGACTTATGCAGGCGCGAGGGTCGACCCGATCGGCTCCGGGTGAAATGCAAGGGTGCCGACTCTGTCCCAGATTGCCGGAACAAGAAACTGCGCACAAAGAACACAGAAGCATTTGGCGAGCAGTAAACTCGTCTATTCGTAAACTCCTAGAACACAGCCGGCCGTGGAGATCACACTTTATGATGCGATATCTCGTCCTCAGATTGCTGTTGCAAATATATTGCAATATATCCCCAAACTCCTCAATCCATCGTTATCTTGTCGCAGGAAGAAGGCGAAATGACGACAGCATCGAAACTCGTGCTATCCCGGCCATCTTATCAGGCGCCATCGGCATTGAAGATTCTTGCCCTCAGACGAACGGTCGACTTTCCAGCGTCCCTGCACTTGTACAAAACACAAAGCAAATGAGGGACGTTGGACAGAGACAGGACGGAGTATTCCTTCAGGGTCTGCACTGCGTGATGGTGTACAAAGAAGCAGTATACCGGGGAAGACGATCATATGAAGAGCTCCATGGTTGTACGATCAAGAGGTGCATTCCGGATGAAACAGGAGTCCATAAGTTTTGCATCAAATATCCAGGGCAGTCTGAGAACTCGTGCAGGAGTGGATTGGGGAGGTCCGTTTCTAGCGTCAAATTGCAGGCCCGAAAATGGCGCGCATTCTAACCGAAGGCGGAAAGGACCCTTGTTCGGGTGCCTGGTTGGCCTGGTCTGAGCGGCTGGTACCAGCTGATTGGAGCTTGCGCAGCAACGGAAGGATGTACCTGTGTACATTGTGTATTATGTGCTTGTAGTATCTTGTGCACAAGGATCAATCCCTTGTACCAATCAGCACTCGAGACGGGACGCTGAGAGACGGCGCCTGCCTTCACATGTGTTGTTGCCGTAGCGACCGGGCCAAGTCAACAATCACGGAAACAGCCTCGCTCGCCAGCGCACTCAGCCTACCAAGCTAACCTTGCCTCTCTGTCCTTTAGATACACGATCCTACCCCCGAATTTCGCAGTTCCCTACCAACTGCAAAAAATTACTCCACTACACCATCGTACACTACCTTGCCTTCCCAAAGGAGCTTGCATCTCACACTTCTTTTCGAAAAGAACTGCTGGTGTATCCCTTCATCTGAACTGCTGAAGACGATACACTAACACCATCTCAAATCGACCCCATTGACTATCTGATACCGCAGAGAACGGTCTATTCAAGCATCCACCGTCAACTGGCGATACTCTTCTCCTGAGAAAGGGTTCCAAAAACATTTCTCATCGCCTTAACAGGGCACTGAATCCCATCAAAGTTTGATTTGTGTCAATACGTCCACTGCAACTGGGCGCAAACACGATCTCAACGTTTTAGCCCGGCAGCCTGGCTTGCGCTGCGAGAGGTATGAATGAAACTCTGAATAGGAGTTTCTCCTGGTCCTCAAGGAAGGATAGGAACGCTGACGGAGCTTGGGGGAGTAAGTTTCGGACCATTAGGTTACCCATTTCGACAATTATACGACAACAACCGACGACAATTCTTTTCCCCCTTCCGGACTCGACTATCCCCCACGACAGAGATGCTATCCAATCCCCCGACGACGACAGGTCTTCACTCGGCCGCCATGCCCACCATCGCTCAGCGCCGGCGGCAGCATAGGCGGCAGAACTCGACCCCGTCGGCCTTTGAAACAGTGAAGATCCAAAAGAACCTGACCCCCAACCACAGCAACAACATGAACATCAACAACACCAACGGCAACGGACGGCCTGCCGGAGGCCATCGTCGCGGTCTTAGCCTCGACACCAGGAGGCAACACATAAGGCAGCGGTCGACGGCCTCGGCGACGACGGCGACACCATCACCCGCGGGACCCAGGCAGGACTTCACAACGGTAAGTATGACCACTACTAACACAGGATTAACAGCTACGCAGCATCATGTTCTGCGAGAAGCGCAGCAGCAATGCCTCCAGGTAGGCCCGGGCACGCAATATGCCTACGCCATGACTGGAACAACTCAAGCACAGCCAGCAACAGCACCCCCAACGATATCATCCCATGAGGACTTCCTCATGTCAGTCCATGGAAATCCTCACGCTCAGAGATTCGATCCGAACTGCTTCGATCCCAATTCTATCCCCTTCGATCAGTACTTGATCATGCAGAAGAGTCGCGCCAATTTCGAGAATAGCATGGCTGCTTCTAACGAACTCTTCGCCGCCAACAGTGCCCTCTCCACACCCACCTATGTCAACTTCCAGGAGAACCCTCTGCAGGCTCAGGGCTGGACGTCTGAGGGAGAGGCATCCGCTGGTCGGCGGACTGTAAGGCGTATCAGCAACGGAATCATGGATCGGGTAGCCAAGTTCGAAAATCTGAATGAGGAAACCCAGAGGGCTTCTACACCACCACCCCAGAATGTAAACAGTACGTTGTCCGACAAGTTCCAGGCGCTACCGCAGACTTGAGACAGCTAACGAAACATGGTAGATTGTCTTCCCACACCCCAGACTGAGGCTGCTGCCACCCAGGCTCAAGTGAACCAGGAGCAGCCTCCTAGACCGAATCGTTTTAGCGACGGATATGACGAGTCCATGGAGGAGACTATCAAGCCGACACGGAGGTCCGCCCAGCACACGTCGACAGTTTTCGATGAGATGCGCAGACAGGCCGAGCAACAGGAGGAGCAGCAGCAGCAGCAGCAGCAACCTCATCAACAACCACAACTCCAGAGGATTGCGCCCGCTGGCCCTCTTCCCCAAAGAGCCAACACCATGCCCGACTACAAGACCACAAATTTCCACGGTATGGCCGTCATCCCTGGCGGCCATGACTTCATGGACATGAACAACTTTAGCCACGAGTTCATGAAGATCCGAAGTGGTTACGACGGCATGAACTTTGGCATGGTCGACGGAATACCAAACGTGGCCAACCCTGATCTCCCTCAGCCCAGCCCCTTTGACAATCTCCCCGATCTCCGACCCCACGACTCCGTATCCCAACCAAACTCCCCTAGCCGATCCCATTCTTCCCGCCGAGCTTCTCCTCACCGTCGGACAGACTCACTCGCCAGCATCGCCAGTGCCGCGAGCATCGCCGATATCAACATTGAAGAGACGCGCACCGAAACGGGCATCACGATCGAGGATATCGCGACTTACATCCAAGGCCCCGATCCCGTCGACAACAAGTGGCTATGTCTCTACGAAGGCTGCGGCAAGCGCTTCGGCCGCAAGGAGAACATCAAATCCCACGTCCAAACCCACCTCAACGACCGCCAATACCAGTGCCCCACCTGCAAGAAGTGCTTCGTCCGACAACACGACCTCAAGCGCCACGCTAAGATCCACACGGGCATCAAGCCGTACCCCTGCGAGTGCGGAAACAGCTTCGCGCGCCACGACGCCCTTACCAGACACAGACAAAGAGGCATGTGTATCGGTGCCTTTGACGGCATCGTGCGCAAGGTTGTCAAGCGTGGCAGGCCGAGGAAACACCGCCCGGACATGGAAACCAGGGTCGACAAGGCGACGCGCACGCGAAAGAAGAACCTATCCATCAGCTCAATGTCGTCTCAGTCCGGTTACTCCGACGCAAGCTCGGCGCCCGGCTCACCTCGGAACGACTTTGACATGCTGGACAGCAGCGGCTTCGACCTTATGGACGTCGCCATTGACAATTCCACAATCAACGGGGTACCGCCCATGCTTGGTGGCCCCGCCCACGGCCAGCACCAGATGGCCACTCTCCCCGCCGCCGATACCTCCAATCTCCAACAATACGCCAACTCCCCCGAGAGCCACCACTCGTACGTCTCGCCCGAGGCCATCATGGAACCTCCGCAAACCCTACCGCCCCATCCACAATCGCCAGCCAAGAGCATTGCGAGCCAACTCAACGAGCCGCCCGAGCTCTCGCAGTCCTCGTCTCCGCCGCCTAGTCGTCTCTTCGATGTCGAGCCGAACACGTCCATCACTGACGACTCGAACCTGTCCGCCTTTGTCCCGATTACGTCGGCGGGCCAGAATCTCAACGGTTCGTTGACGGTGGGCATCGGTGAGCAGGATGACGAGATGCTACTCAAGGCGTTTACGAATGACGATAGATTGCTTCCTTTGGATAGGGATCCATCCATGTTTATGATGAGCAAGTTTGATGAGGAATATGCCGTGAGTATGTTGAATGCGGAGAACGAGATGTTCTTCGGAAACTGAGAGTGTCCATTTGGGACGCTTTTCCTTACCTCCTGTGGACTACTTCTCTCTTTCGTACGAAATTTCACCATCCTAGTCTCGTTTCCCGTATTCGATTCTTTCTCGCATCACATCTTCCTTAATCTTCCTCATACGACCCCTACCAACTCGGTCTTTCATCCTCCTTTTCGCTCCGACAACTCCCCCGGTACTGCTCCCGCGATGACGTTACGGCCCCCTTTGCTCATGAACGCCCATGTCTACTATCCCAGCCCCATGTTTTGATTTCGACCCTTACGCGCAAAACCAGGACGAACATAGACTTGCCTTTCTTCTCTTTCGACAACCCGTAATCAGCACTCGACCTCGTATTCGACCCTTCGCCCGCTCAACTTGCCCGAAATTTCCTTGGAGCGGACCGGATTTCTCCTCTTCATGTTGTCAGAAAATATGTATCACTACCAAATTTGTATAACGGTGACCAGAAATATTGGAGGTTCTCGATTGTTTATTTTCCTTTTCCGACATCGCCTTTCGACTCGAGTTCTATTTCGACCCCCGATTTCTTCTTGCGCCAACTTGGGGTTCTTGTCGTCTTTTTCTTCCTTTTATATGGGACTGGGCTTATGGGAACAAAAGGAAGAGGCCAGTGGATTTTGGTTCGGTAGATGGAAACGTTTTAATTGGGGAGGTTCTTCGACTTTGGTGTTTTGTTTCGATTTGCTCTTTTTCATGAGGGAGGCGTATGAGAAATTGGATGCGAGGAGCGAGATTCTATTCTTTTTCGGGATTTCGTTTTCCTTCTTTGTCCTTTGTTCTTATGTGGCCTTCTGGGGATCTCGGGTAGAGAAATAGAGATATTGGGAATTGCAAATTGGATTTGGTATTTGGCAAAACATTATCGTATTGTGTTGTGAAAAGGTAGAAGAGTGTCATGGTGATATTAAATGTTTTATTTTACTGTTTTGTATTCAGATCCTAGGAAACCCGAAGCCTTTAAAATCGGACTCGTTTCTTAACTCTCGCTATGGTCTATTTTTCGTTTTTCTTTGCTCTAGCTCTCCTTATGCTCCTCTGCCTCCTTGCACTCGAAGCGGTGCTTCTTCCAATCCTTCTTCTGACACTGCCCCGAACAATACCAAACCTTCAAACACCGCGTACATCTCTTCAACTTCTCACCGGCCTCCAAATCCGACTCCTTCTTCCCACACGCCTTACACCGGATAACGTCGAGCTCCCTAGGCATCAACGGTCCAAAGTCCACCGTGCGCTCAACAAGCGGGCACGCGAAGGCGGGACTAATGGCCACGCGCACAGCATACTTGGAAGCCGTCTCGCGCCATCCAGGGAGGTTAAGGAAGTGTTCTGGAATCTCGCCCTTGCCGCAGCTGCAGAGGACGGGCCCGCCCTTTTCGAGACTGAGGGGAACGGTGGCGTTGGGAGCCTTGTACTCACAGGTGGGGAGATGCTCCCAAGTGCGGCACCTTTCGGCGAACGCGGGGAGGGCCTTCTTCCAAGCCTTGAGCTCGTCTTCGTCGACGTCGAGGCTGCAGATCTCCAGGGTCCGTAGGAGGAGCAGGAAACCCTCGATTTCGGGATTCTTGAGCATTTCGGTCGTCATGGGCATCACGGCCGCGTCGAGGACGACGGAGTTGGAGGCGCAGTCGAGGCGCACGGCGGAAACGAAGATGAGCATGTGCACGCCATCTTCGCCAGGTTGATTAAGCGCGAACAGGCCAGTCTGGCCGCCCTGGAGACCTGTGGAAGTCATAAACATGGAGAAGAGTGATTCTTTGAAGTTGACCCTTGTAGAGTTGGTCATTCCCGTCTTCTCGTTCGCCTGCTCCCGTTCGCCTCTCTCCCTGGATGAGAACTGGAAGGATGTCAGGGTCGTAATCCACTTGTTCGCTGCTTCATCCGAGAGATCAAGGGCCGGTAAGCTGTCCAGATTCAGCGCTGGCAAGTTCAGAGGAACGGGCACTGCGTCCGGACTCAACGTGGAGGGGAATATCAAATCCGCGAGAGCTGGGGTAACCCCATGGGTGGGGTATTTGGCAAGAACTTCGACGTAACCCGATTTACGTGCTATCCTTGTCTTACTACCCACAGTCGTGACGGGTGTGGGATACTGGATAGTGTAAATCGTTTCGTCCTTCTTCTTGCCAAATACAATGTCAATCGAGAAGGGGCCGGACTGCCTGAGAGTGATTGGCGCCTTGTCGGTGAGTAGCCGCCTGCCCTTCTCAGAGTGAAGGATTTGGCGGGCAACGACGGTACCGACTTTATCGTCCGCCACAAACTGGAGCGAAACGGGCTCTTGCCAATCTACCGCGTCTTGTGGTTTCGTGGGGGGAGGAGCTTGCTTGACAGGAGGGTTGCGACTGAAAGCGATCGCGTCTTCTGTAGACGTGGGCAGTTCTGGAGTGACGACAAAGCTTGGCCCGGATCCAGCCAGTGAACCAGACAGTTTGCCCCTGGCAATCGTGATACCGTACATAGTATCGACGACAGGATGAGGTGAGCCAATGAGTTCGATCTCTACATCATCGCTGGTAAGGATTGAAGTTGGCACCCAGAATGAGAAGATGGTGTGCTTGGTTGGACCGGTGCGGATCCTCAGGCTATTCTCTTTGAAGTCCAGTTGATTCGACGAAAGCGAAGTTTCTAGAGCGCTAGCTGATATGACCTGTAGATCTCTGAAGAGATCGAATTTGGACGGGCCGTGAATAACTCGGGCTTCGAATAAGATAGACTTGGTATCAAGCTCGGCGACCTCGAAGAAGTTTTGCGTTTGGCTGTAGTCATCCACGACGACATTGACCGCGGCCACATTGGGAAGAGTCAACGCATCGTCTCCGGACGTGAGGGAAACCGGCTCCACTAGATAAGGGGCTGAATAGATCCCCCTAGCATGGAGCTGGATCGCAAGTTCCGCGAGTTCTTCTGATATGCCAGCTCGCCTCGCCTCCTTCGGAGCTTGATCTAACAGTTTTCTGCAAAGATCCGTCGCTGATAAGTCGACATGTCTTGATGCGGCCTGGATAAACGGGGCAAGGAGGCCGATCCTGTATAGCCCATTGGGCCCTCTAGTCCGGAGATTCTCGGAGTGCCGCTGGCCCAGATCATACATCTTGTGATCGAGCTCCATCAAGAAATCGAAGAGGTGGTCGACGGTCATAGTGAGTAGGTTCGAGGATGCTTCGCCCGATACCGCATAGTTGTGCTTCCAGGAAAGGCGGTAGTAAATCGGACTTGTTTGGTTTCCGAGCGCGACTCCATTCTCAACACCTAGCAAGACATCGTCGACAATGGAAGTTGAGCTTGAATTAGTAATGATTTCCGGAGGACTGAGGCCTAGAAGGAGGCACATGGAGTGTGTATCGCCATAGAGGATATCCTCAAGTGGATTCTCTCTCATCTCGCCCATCCGTATGTTGAACTTAGTGAAAACCGTTGCCCAGGGCTGCTTCTTGAGCAAGGGCGAAGCAGACGCCAGAGTCAGGAATATACGTAATCGATTCCCGGTCACATGGACAGCGTCGATCACGTCAAACTCCCTCACGGCGGCAGAACTGATTTGAAGGGGTCCCGAGGAGTACGCTGTCCGGTAGTGAGATGGATCTTGGCCGCCCAGGGCAAGGTGTTGTAGCGAATCGAGATAGGAATGGGGGTCGGCATACACGAAGCTGAGGGTCAAAGTCTGGCCTAACGCTTCGGCAAGTGCATGTGCCCATTCCGTAAAGCAGACTTTTGCCGATGAGGGGGCTTTGTTTGACTCGTCGTCGGTAATCAGGGACCGTAGGGGTGACAGCTCGGTCAGAGGAGTAAAAGCCGTGGCCAAGTGAAAACCCACAAGGGGGTTTTCCGGGAGGTGTAAGCCCTTTGCGCCATTGAAGTATAGAGGATTCGGAAGTGTGTCGTTTGAAGCAGGGGATAGCGTTCCAGTGGCGAAGAAATCTTGGGACGACGACCAGACATCGCGCCTAGCCTGCTGTGATAAAGGCGCGGCCGATGCGACATATCGGTTTATCTCATCATTTTCCTTTGCTTGGCCGAGATTCGGCGTTTCGATTATCCTCCCCAATTTCGCATCTGCCTCCACGGCAGGGATGACAGAGTTGATGTGGGCTGCGAGGATACTCAGCGAAGGCTCGTCCTCGAACCGGATGGCCTTCGAGTACGGGCCCTCATTCCATGCTGAGAGAGACTTTGCCGCCGCGGCGAGTTTCTTTAGATGTTGAACAAGTTTGGCGTGTGCCTTCCCGCTGACTGAGGCATAGCTGAGAATTTGCCAGAGATCGTTTAAGTCAGCTTCTTGAAGCTGCCTTCCGTGATCATGAACGAGAGTCAAGAAAACGGCATTCACAACTGCAGATGTTAGTTAGTAGAAGACCTAGGAGTTAATATGTTGTCAAACAGCAGTTGCATACCTATATCGAGCTCGAACGAATCAACCAAGGTTATGTGTGCAGTCCTTTGAGCTATAAGATGGTTAGGAGCCTTGGTATTTTTTTTAATTGTATGGCATGGTCTGGATACTCACGGAATCCCTTTTCATGGTAGGCAGTGTATAAAACATTCTTCAATTGAGATGGCCCCAGAGCCAAAACTTCCACGTTCCCGATGCCCTGAGGCACAGATCTCGTAAGGCTGGTCGCCGGTCTGTGAGAATCTTGGATGTTATTGAAAGTTGGCGGAGAAGCCGGGCTGGATATGTGAGCCGGAGTCGCCATTATTTCAGTACGTGTGGATGAGGAGGTGTGAAGTACGGAACAAATGAATTGAAACCTCAAGGAAAAATGAGGTTGATGAAATGACACTTAAAATATCATGTTTGAGTCTGGGCTCCCTCGCATGACAAGATCACGATAGTACGGCCCACCACGAGCGGGCAGGTTCGGGTGGTGTCTAGAAGCGTCTGCGTCACTGCGTCGCTGGCAGTGGATGGAGGGGTCAGGCTACTGGCGCGGGGTCAGTCTTGCAGCTGGCCCAGCCTGGCCTGCCTCAGTGCCGCATTCCAGCAATTGAGTGTTATCGAGCGAGTGAGGGGCAAACCCCACTAGAGCAGTGAATTGAGAACCACACAAATTCGATTGGGCACTGTGATGCACTGTGAGACCAGGCTCCATTGTTGCCAGTTGCCAAAGACTCAAGTCTCTCACCGCCTGACCTAATTTAGCGATATTCGAGGCAGAAAAAAGTTACGTTTGTCAACGAGTAAAGCACTGTCCCGCACCACACACAGAAACCGCCATCGCTGTCAAGGCAGCATCAGAGCTCGAAAAGGACCATCTTCACCACCACCACATCCGTCTCTTTCGTCGATCCGCAATCCACCATGTCTGCAGCTCAACTACTTAACCCCAAGGCTGAGTCCAGAGTGCGTTGAATACCCGCCTTCAGTCGTCTGCGTCATCATGCATGACATTTTGCTAACGAGCGTTGCTGTAGAGGCGGGGTGAAGCTCTCCAAGTGAACATCAGTGCCGGTGAGGGTCTGCAAAATGTCCTCAAGTCCAACCTCGGCCCTCTGGGCACGATAAAAATGTAAGGAAGATAACTACTACTCTATTTCCAGCCTTTGCTAACAATTCTGTCTTGTAGGCTCGTTGACGGTGCCGGCCAGGTATGGCAGAACGAGAGGTGGCGAGAAAGGGGGGGATATCACAGACTGACAAATTCAACAGATCAAGCTCACAAAGGATGGAAACGTGCTACTCCGAGAGATGCAAATCAAGAACCCGACGGCCGTGATGATTGCGCGAGCTGCCACTGCTCAGGACGATATTTGCGGAGATGGAACAACCTCAGTTGTCTTGCTCGTCGGTGAGCTTCTGAAGCAGGCTGAAAGGCACATTTCCGAAGGATTGCACCCGCGAATCATTACCGACGGTTTCGAGATTGCCAAGAACGAGTCGCTAAAGGTGTGCATCACCATTTTCCCCTAACACCATGACAGGTCGAAGAAGGCTAACATATCCCAGTTCCTTGATAAGTTCAAGCTTCCTCGAGAAATCGACCGTGAGCTCCTCTGCAACGTCGCTAGGACCGCCCTCGCTACCAAGCTTAACTCGAGCCTCGCCACTAAGCTTACCCCTGATATCGTGGATGCCGTGCTCGCCATCTACCAGGCCCCTGCCAAGCCCGACCTCCACATGATTGAGATTATGAAGATGCAGCACCGGACCGCCTCCGATACTCAACTTATCCGTGGTCTCGCCCTCGACCACGGTGCGCGACATCCCGATATGCCCAAGAGGGTCGAGAACGCCTACATCCTGACCCTCAACGTCAGCTTAGAATATGAGAAAACCGAGATCAACTCCAGCTTCTTCTACTCCAGCGCCGAGCAGAGGGAAAAGCTAGTTGAGAGCGAGCGCCGATTCGTCGATGACAAGCTGAAGAAGATTGTCGACCTGAAGAAGCGCGTGTGTGGAAACGACCCCAAGAAGAACTTTGTCATTATTAACCAGAAGGGCATCGATCCCCTATCCCTCGATGTTCTCGCCAAGAACGGTATCCTCGCCCTCAGGAGAGCCAAGAGGCGGAACATGGAGCGTCTACAGCTTGTGTGCGGCGGTATCGCGCAAAACAGCGCCGATGATCTTACGCCCGAGGTCCTTGGCTGGGCTGGTCTCGTGTATGAGCAGACTCTCGGCGAGGAGAAGTATACGTTTATCGAGGAAGTCAAGGATCCCAAGTCCGTTACCCTCCTCATCAAGGGTCCCAACCAACACACCATCACCCAAGTTACCGATGCCGTACGAGACGGTTTGAGGAGTGTGTACAACACCATTGTTGATAAGAGCGTCGTCCCCGGTGGTGGTGCTTTCCAGGTGGCGTGCGCGGCTCACCTCAAGAGCGACAAGTTCTCCAAGACCGTCAAGGGTAAGGCCAAGTGGGGTGTGGCTGCCTTTGCCGATGCGCTGCTCGTTATTCCTAAGACGTTGGCGGCGAATGCCGGTCATGATATTCAGGATGCCTGTAAGTTAATCTCCCATACAACCCCAATCCACCTATTTCCACATGCTAACCCATCCATCATCTGCAGTGGCGTCACTCCAGGACGAGTATGCGGATGGCAATGTTGTTGGCCTCGATCTTATTACCGGCGAGCCTATGGACCCCGAGCTTGAGGGTATTTACGACTCCTTCCGAGTGCTACGGAACTGCATCGCTTCCAGCTCTAGTATTGCCGCCAATCTTTTGCTCTGTGACGAAATACTCAAGGCAAGGCAGATGGGTAGACAAGGTGGCCCAGGTGGCATCGATGCTCCTGGTGATTCTATGTGAGGGAGGGGTAAAAAATAGTATAGTGAACATTGAAGGTTTCTAGCATTAGGCGCCCATAGGTTAAACCTTGAAATGATACCTAGAGATTGCTTGGGATAGATAACCAACGCTTTCACGACTCGTGTCTGTGCCTCTGTTCCTCTTTTCCTCTGTTCCTCCGTCTCAATCAGAAACGATCAAATGATTAGCTAAAATGCCCCAAGTACCGCTAGGCTTGATTTAAAATGTCCAAAGTACTCTTGTGAAGTTGTTGGAGGTTCAAACTCCAGTTCCGGGGCGTGGTTGTGACTTGGATCGATTGAGGTGCATTTGCCCCTCCAAACGCTTCCTGATAAGATAAACCCCACCATCGCAAACACAAAAAATTGTTGCCCCACCACGACAAACTCGCCTCTCGAGGAGTCGCAAAACGACGGCAGCTTGAATAGATATGGCAGACTACGACAGCGACTCCGACATAGGAGAGTTCACCGAGACGACGACTCTTCTCGGGTACGTCTCGAAGGATCCTGCCGATGATTCAATCAGCCGGTTAGGTGGTCAGCCAGTATGTAATTTATTCCCCTCCAAAACCTCACAGTGCGCCCAACAATGAACGAGCCTTGAACATTTCCTGACCTGCACAGGAATGGCTAGATCCCAAGACGCCTCCCTCAGCGGCCTTCGCCCGCTGCGCCGCCTGCGGCGACATGATGTCCCTCCTCCTCCAACTCAACGGCGAACTCCCTGACAAATTCCCCGGCCACGAACGGCGGCTCTTCCTCTTCGGCTGTCGCAAGCCCAAGTGTCGCCGGAAAGCAGGTAGCATCCGCGGCCTGAGAAGCGTCCGCGTATCCAAAGAAGCTGCCGAAAAGGCCCGGGCCGAAGCGGAGGCGACAAGGAAGGCTGCCGAGGAGAAGAGGAAGAGAGAAGAGGAGGAGGCGGCGGAGAAGGCGAAGCAGCCCGGGCTTGGGGAGACGCTTTTCGGGACGAAAGGGCTTGGGGGTGGTGTTGGTGCGAATCCGTTTGCTGCGGGGGGTGGGAATGCGAATCCCTTTTCGAGTGGCGGTGGTGCGGTTGCTGCGAATCCTTTCTCTCGCACTCCGAAGGAAGCGGCAACGCCGGCCGATGTCGAGAAAGCGGCGGCGGAGCTTCCAAAGACTTTTGCCGAGACGTTGTCGTTGAATAATCCCCAGGCGCAGAAACCGCAGTCGCCTCCCTCGCCGCTGGAGCCTTGGCCGGCTGAGGTTCCAGGCGCTTACCCTACACTCTATCTTGTCGACGTCGACTACGAAACTCTTGACCCGACGCCGACGACCATACCGGCCAACGCAAGGATGGAAATCGACAGCTCTGAAGGTGGCGGTGCCTCAGCGTCCGCTAAGGATGACTTCGAGTCCGCCATGGACGCTACTTTCCAGAAGTTTGCCGATCGCATGGCTCAGAACCCCGAGCAGGTTATCCGGTACGAGTTTGCTGGCTCACCGCTACTGTATAGCAAGGATGACGAGGTCGCCAAAGTTCTCGGTGGTCGGACAGGCATGCCGAGGTGCAAAGGGTGTGGTGGGGAGAGAACGTTTGAGCTGCAGCTTACGCCGCATGCTATTACAGAACTGGAGGAGGATGACATGACCTTGGAGGGGATGGATTGGGGAACGATAATTATGGGAGTTTGCGCGAAAGATTGTCAGGCGTATGGGGTTGAGGATGGGGAGGTGGGATATCTAGAGGAATGGGTTGGTGTCCAGTGGGAGGAGTTGGTAAAATAAGCACTTGAGCTGAATCGGCAAGGACGACAAAACAAACTATGACGGATATGAGGTTCAAGCCTACTACGACGAGTTTAAAAGAAACATGAAATGACATAAATTGTAATCGTCAAAAACCCTTCGTTATTTTTTTCATAACGCTTTTATCCCCTCTAACCAGGCGCCTAAGCCGTCAAAGCATCCTCCCACGACCTCTTAATCACCCTCGAGAACATATCAACGCTGACATCCTCCCTAATCTCCGCCTTCTGAGCCTCGTTATCAGGGTTGCTAGGCACCTTGACATTATCACCCTCGATCGTCCACTCGCACACCTCGCCGACGAACTTCTTGGTGGCCTCGAGGTTGAGGCCCAACCACGCCTGCAGGTTCGCCAGGCCGACCTCCCTAAAGGCCTGCGAGACGAGGTTGGCGATGCGGTGCCTGATGATGTCCTCGAAGCCGTTGATGTCGGCGATGAGGTCGGCGCAGATGTCGTTGCCGTTGAGAGACGACCAGAACCGCTCGTACTGGGCGCCCTCGAGGGCCGAGTTGAGGTCGCGGAGGGTCGTCACGGCCTCGTCGAGCTCGGAGCTGGCGGCCGTGGAGGGGTTGATGAGGTGGAGGGCGAGCGAGAATTGCGGGGAGGGGAACTGCGTCATGGCTTTGACGAGGACGTTGCTGACGACTTCATCTTTTAGGCGGTCGGGGTTGAGCTGGTATCTACATATTGAGAAACGCCCCGGTTAGCTGATATTGTGGCCTCTAAAAATAGTTGCAGATTCGGCGCAAAAAAAAAAAAGGCTTGGGCGATTCGCGAATCTGCTCCCCAAAACATCATTCCGCAGTTTTGGAATTTTGTACTCACAGCTTCAAGAGTGTCCTGTTGGCATTGCAATCGCAGAATTTCTCCTCACATTGGTCGCCAAGGTAAGCCTCCAGCGTACCCACAGCCTCGGGGTTATACCTCTCGAGGCCGTTGATAATGCTGGAAATGTGTTCGGGCCTCTCCGGGGGATCTTCGCCGTTCATGATTGCGGTCGCGATAGGGATATTGATATGGGAGTTTGTGGAAGTTTTCTCGACTTGGAGGGATGGTGGGGTTCGCTGGTTGTGGTTGTGCACTGGAAATCCCCGACTGCGGTTTGAGGCTAGTGAGGTGTGCCCAGTGGCTTGGCCGGGGTATCGGATATTTGTAATTCCGGTGCTGATTCTACTAAGCTTTAATTCGTAGTTACCCTGGACATGAGTCACGTGAATTCGCGTGGCTTTCGAGCTCAATCGCCTCTGGTGCTCGGAGTGATTCTTGAACCTTCTGGCTGATGAGCTCTCAATCAGTGCCGGAGGTTGGGCGGGAATATTAATTTCATTTTCTCTCCCGAATGCCCGTAGAATTTCATGTTTGTGGAATTTCTTGACCTCACTACCTTGGATGCCTCGTTATCCTTGATAGAGGCTCAACTGACTCAGACTGGTCCATCTCTCCTCGCCCAGCCGTTGTTGCGAACATGTCCAGTCCTGCGAAGAGGAGGAAGTTGGATTCCGGGGATAAGAAGTCATCCATACCGTCCAGAGGGTTGGAATACTTCTTTTCAAAACAGAGACAGGGCAACTCGTCATCAAGCGCCGAGGTGACACCTACCGTCTCATCAACAACAGCACAAAGCGATGAAGACTTCGCGCGGAAACTCCAAGCTGAATTCGACCGGGAAGCCTTGCAATTATCCCAAAACAGTGACGACGTAGTAACTAAGCAACCGTCTAATGATTCCGCGAACGTTGAAGGACCACCCCAGCTTTCGGTGGACAGGCCGAATGAAGAGGCGAAATCTCCTCCGAAAAAGGCGGCAAATACCCTGATGCTGCAGGCTTCGGGGATCACCGAGGACACCGTTTCTTCAGCTGTTCCCCTCGACGAAAGTCCGTTCACATTTGAGCCGGCCAACTACCTCCCTCAACTCCAGGAGAGCTGGGCGGGCCAGGGAGGAGAGGCCTCTTACGCATTGCTAACGAGGTGCTTCGTCCTTGTCAATGCTACTTCAAGCCGGATTAAAATCGTCGATACATTAGTCAATTGTGTGAGGTTGATTATTGAGGGTGACCCATCCAGCCTTTTGCCTGCAGTATGCTATCTCTATCCTTGACCATCCGTGTATAACCATCATTCTGATCTTGGTCGTCAGGTTTGGCTCGCAACGAATGCGATTTCACCGCCTTACATATCTCTAGAGTTAGGCCTTGGGGGATCCGCCATCTCGAAAGCACTTAAACAAGTCTGCGGCCTAGATAACAGGACTCTGAGGAACATTTACAACAAGTATGGAGATGCTGGGGACGTCGCCTTTGAAGCGAAAAAGAAACAAAGCTTCACCTTGAGAAAGCCGAAGCCACTTACGATTAAGGGCGTCTATCGATCCTTGGTTAAGATCGCCTCTACGCAGGGTCAAGGCAGCGCCGAGGGCAAGCAGCGAATTGTGGATCGCCTCCTGCAGGATGCGCGTGGAGGAGAAGAGAGCCGCTATATCGTTCGGACACTCTGCCAACATGTAAGCTATAGAGTCGTGAGCAAAGAGCGTGTGCGGCGTAAGCATTCTGACAACATGCCAGCTGCGAATTGGTGCGGTCAAAACTACGATGCTAATTGCATTGTCTCGAGCCTTCCTACTCTCGAAGCCATCAAATGCGGAATTCGAAGTGAGGAATCCAAAGGAGATGGGCAAATTGAAGAAAGAAGAGGTGGCTGAGATATGGAGTCGCGGGGAAGATATAGTAAAGGCATGTTTCGCACGGAGACCAAACTACAACGATCTAGTCCCGGCCCTCCTAGAAGTTGGGGTTTGTGAGGAGCTTCTTCTCCGCTGTTGCATCACGCTACACGTTCCTCTCCGACCTATGTTGGGTAGCATCACGAGAGACCTTTCTGAGATGTTGACTAAGTTACAGGGACGGGACTTTGCGTGCGAGTTCAAGTATGACGGACAAAGAGCCCAAGTGCATTGCGACAAGAACGGCAAAGTGTCTATCTTTTCGCGGCATCTCGAGCTGATGACGGACAAATACCCTGATCTAGTCGCACTAATTCCTCAGATACGTGGAGATGGTGTTGATAGCTTTATCATGGAGGGCGAGGTTGTGGCGGTGGACTCTGCGACTGGAGAGTTGAAAAACTTCCAGACGCTAACGAACCGAGCGAGGAAGGACGTTGAGATCGGGTCGATCTCGATACAGGTCTGCCTTTTTGCCTTTGATCTCATGTACATCAACGGGGAGCCACTACTTAATCGGCCTTTCCGTGAGCGGCGAGAGTTGCTCCGCTCGTTATTCATCGAAGTTCCCAATAGGTTTACATGGGTCAAGAGCCTAGACGCGACCTCTCAGGACTCAGAAGCCGTGTTGGAATTCTTCAAGAGCGCGATTGAGAACAAATGCGAAGGGATCATGGTAAAGGTACTTGATAACCTTTCGACACTACCCAATGACTTTGATACTATAAGCATCGATGCCTCCGAACCCCCCGCTGTGTCCGAACCCATGGTAGCCAAGGCTCCTCCTTTGAATGGAAAGAAGAAGGGAAAAGGCAAAGCACCAGATGAAGAGGAAAAGAAAGCAAAGACACGGCGGAAGCCTGTCCTCGCCACGTATGAACCCGATAAACGGCTCGACTCGTGGCTCAAGGTGAAGAAGGACTATCATGCCAGTTTCGAAACGCTCGACCTTATCCCAATCGGTGGTTGGCATGGCCAAGGCCGGAAGGCGAAATGGTGGTCACCTATTCTTCTCGCCGTCCGAAACGACGAGACCGGGTCTCTCGAGGCAGTCTGCAAGTGTATGTCGGGATTCACCGACACCTTCTACAAGGCGAACCGCGAGTTCTACGACGATGGGGAGTTGACCGGTGAGAGGAATAATACGAGTACCCATCGGTCTGGATTTATTGAGTACTCTGGCCCGGAACCGGACATATGGTTCGAGCCGCAAGAGGTGTGGGAGACAGCGTTCGCGGATATCACGCTGAGTCCGACTTATACGGCGGCGCTTGGACTGATAAGTGATGAGAGGGGGCTGAGTTTACGATTTCCACGGTTCATGAAGAAGAGGGAGGATAAGGGTATTGAAGAAGCGAGCACGAACGAGTTTCTGGCAGCATTGTATAGGAAGCAGGAGACGAGACCGCCCGCCGAGGCCCCGACGCCGGTAGAAGAAGCAGATGATCAAGAATAGAATTGAACTTCCTCGAGTGCCCTACAACTAGTCTAATCATTACAGAGCGGCAACTCTTCCGTTCCCTCTCAAGAACGGATCCCTGAGTGGCTCACTAGCAGGCCTTATGTGCCGTGACCAACTTGCTGACCATCAAATGTGCAATGAGGCAGGAATGTAAACCAACTTGCAAGCAATAATCAAAATGGTCAATGAGTGAAACCGTTCAAGGCCATAAATCCAAGTTGTGGAAGTAGAGGTTCGGCGGGAACGCACCTTCCTCGTTTTGGGAATGGCGCGTGTGTATGTGTTATATATGAAAACTTGGGTCTGGATTCTCAACGTCTCAGGGAAGCTCAAGTGGTCGAGCGGTGACGCACTGCTTACAAACTACTTCCGCAAGGCGCCGGCGTGGAACCCGGTCTGGTCAAACCTTGAGACATGGAGGAAATTGGGAACCGGGATTGGGAAAGGGAACTTGGGAACTGGGGAGGGAGAAGTGGGAATTCTTTTTTTGCTGTATTAATCTTATACTGTATTAGAGATTCGTTTTTCTTCTCCCCTCCCTGCGAGAGGGATTCTCGAGTTCTTCTTTGGGGCTGTTGAGGCTGTGATGTTCTCACGGAGGTGGGCGGCGAGGGGTGAGACTTGGGGAGGGAGTCGGTTCGAAACTAGTTCCGGGCATGTGTATAATTTTTTTTTCCCCACCTGGCATATCGCCCTCCGACCCTCTTGCTATCACCGGCTTGCATTCATTTTCTGTGCTATTAAGCTGAATATCGTGATTGATCCCATGAACAACAGCCCGTTATAAAACTAGTTTTACCAGTTAGCTGCGGGACAGCTCGACGGGCCCAGAGCCAGGATTGCTCACCGCTTTGCGCGAGACGGCTCGCTCCTCTTGGTCAGCACGAGCCTCGACGAAAAGACGCCTGAGATTCGGAAGGCTCGCCTGTAAACTTGTCAGATTGTTTTGCAACCGAAATGAGCTATTGGAATCACAAACCATTTGATGTTCTCCCTTAAAATGTATCTACTTTATCTAGCCTTGCTTGACGACGATGCGACAAGACTCGGACTAAGACTGAGGCAAGTCGAGGCCAGGTGGCTTATCGGGGCTTATGTCATCAAAACCTCACTCCTTTCCCGCCATTCAATATCATTGCTCTCGTCAAATGCAAGGAGACTGAATGTGGGGAGCCTAGGCCCATCCAATATCCAATACAGCGCAACGCCCAAGCTTCGATAAACTTGGGATCTCCCGGAACCTAATCGCCGCAATCTTGTCAAGGCAGGCCGGGTCACCGAGCTGTCTGCGCCTTGCGAAATACCTCTCCAGCAATCGAACCGAGCTGGAGCTCTTGCATCACCCGCATCACTACTGCCCCTCCTGCCCTAGACCACCAAAGCCCCTTTAAGAACGATGGCGGTAAATCGGATCCAGAAGGCTTTCGCCGTACCTAGGAAGGGCGAGACCTTCGAGCTGAGGGCGGGACTAGTCTCGCAGTATGCCTGGGAACGAAAGGAGTCCATTCAGAAGACCATCATGGCGATGACGCTAGGGAAGGATGTCTCTGCGCTGTTCCCTGATGTGCTGAAGAACATTGCGACGGGTGACCTGGACCAGAAGAAACTCGTCTATCTATACCTGATGTATGTATATCCAGTTTGGCCTTGAAACCGTCTCTCTTCCTATCCACCCCAACTGTTGGATGACTGTTAACCACTCTTCTCTCTCGTGTAGGAACTATGCCAAATCACACCCCGATCTCTGTATTCTTGCCGTCAACACATTCGTCCAAGACGCCGAAGACCCGAACCCCCTTATACGAGCGTTAGCTATACGGACGATGGGATGCATCAGGGTAGATAAGATGGTGGACTACATGGAGGAACCCCTTCGAAAGACGTTACGAGACGAGTCGCCCTACGTTCGGAAAACCGCCGCCATCTGCGTCGCCAAACTGTTCGATCTAAACCCCACCATGTGTATAGAAAATGGGTTCCTCGAGACACTCCAGGAATTGATTGGAGACCCCAACCCCATGGTCGTGGCCAACTCGGTCCAGGCGCTCTCGGAGATCTACGAAACCGCCCCCGAAACCCGAGCCCTCGTCATCACACCCAACACTCTGAAGAAGCTTTTGCTGGCACTTAACGAGTGTACGGAATGGGGAAGGGTAACGCTGTTGTCGACCCTCGCATCGTACCCTGCGCGCGACGTGAAGGAGTCGGAGCACATTTGCGAAAGGGTGGCGCCGCAGTTCCAACACGTGAACCCCAGCGTCGTCTTGGCTGCCGTGAAGGTTGTATTTATGCATATGAGGATTATTAACGCTGATCTCGTTCGTCAATATCTCAAAAAGATGGCTCCTCCTCTAGGTAAGCTGCTCCTACATTTAATGGAAGAACAAGAGCGCCGTAAATTCAACTAACACACCTAGTCACCCTCGTCTCCTCCGCGCCCGAAGTACAATACGTTGCCCTCCGAAACATCGACCTCCTTTTGCAGGCCAAGCCCGACATTCTTAGCAAGGAAATGCGAGTCTTTTTCTGCAAATACAACGATCCGCCCTACGTCAAGCTCCAGAAGCTCGAAATCATGGTCAGGATAGCAAACGAGAAGAACTGCGACCAGCTGTTGGCGGAATTGAAGGAGTATGCGCTAGAAGTCGACATGGACTTTGTGCGACGTGCGGTCAAGGCTATCGGACAGGTTGCCATCAAGATCGAGAGTGCCAGCGAGAAGTGCGTGAACACTCTTCTAGATCTCATATCCACCAAGGTCAACTATGTGGTCCAGGAGGTAGTTGTCGTGATCAAGGATATTCTCCGAAAGTATCCGGGCTACGAGGGTGTCATTCCTACTCTTTGCAAGTATATCGACGAGCTTGACGAGCCTAATGCCCGTGGCTCGTTGATTTGGATCGTTGGTGAGTATGCGGAGAAGATTAGCAACGCGGATGAGATTCTGTCGAGCTTCGCCGACGGTTTTATGGAGGAGTTTACACAGGTATTGCCCCCCCCCCCCTTGGCTGGTGAATGAAGGAAATAGTAGCTAACACGTTGTAGACACAACTACAAATCCTTACCGCAGTTGTCAAGCTGTTCCTCAAGAAGCCTGCAGGCAACCAAGCCCTCGTACAGAAGGTGCTCCAAGCGGCGACGGCGGAGAATGATAACCCCGATATCAGGGACAGGGCGTATGTCTACTGGCGCCTTCTGTCCGGCGATCTTGACGTTGCAAAGGTGCGTAAACGAGGCGCTTCTAACACTGTTTCTACCTCACGCACCACTAACTCAAACCCATGTAGAATATTGTTCTCTCTCAGAAGCCCGCAATCTCTACTACAATTGCCAGCCTCCCTCCCGCATTACTCGAGCAATTGCTGGGCGAGCTTTCCACACTAGCGTCGGTGTACCACAAGCCTCCCGAGTCCTTCGTCGGCAAGGGTCGTTTCGGCGCAGACGAGATCCAGCGTGCCGCCATCCAAGAGCAACGGCAAAACGCCGCCGAAAACCCCATCGCCGCCTCGGTGGCTGCTGTCGCGTCCGCCAACGGCGCCACCCAGAACAACGTCGAGAACCTCCTCGACATCGACTTTGACGGCGCGGCGCCAGCTTCGCAAGAACCGAGCAGCAATGCGGGCGGCGCTTCGAGTAGCAGCATGGCGGATATGATGGGCTTGTTCGATGCGCCGGCTGCGGCGTCTTCGTCGTCGCCTGCCGCGGGCGGCGCAAGTGGCGGCATGGCTGATCTTATGAACGGGTTCGCGGGGCTTGATTTTGGGGCTAGCACGTCGAGTCAGCCGTTGCCGGCGGCGATGCAGCTTGCTCAGCAGTCTGGTTCGCAGCCAGCGAAGCCACCGGCGCAGAAGCAGAATGATAGCGAGGATCTTCTTGGTCTCTTGTAGATGGCATATAGAGAAAGCGGCAGGAAGAGAGATGAGAGATACGGGGAGAAGAGCGGGAGTCTGGCATGTTTAGAATCCGGAGAGGTTCAAAAACGGTAGGCAAAGTTGCAATGATTCAAGATTATGAGAGTGAGGGGCATCAATACCCCTTATCCCTAGGCAGCACACATACAGACGTTGCCTTACACTGCCTATTTTAAACTGTTGAAATCTTCAAGTGGAAAATTCTCATAGAATCGTGGTAATCGTGAAAAAACGCCATCTTCGTACAGTCTCTCAGCGCTCACTCTGTTAAGTCCCCTCTTTCGTTTCCACTCTCGCTAATTGCCCTAGCCTTACACCGTCCCATTCGTCGCATTTTCTTTCTGATACTCTTCGGCGGTCTGGCACCTCGCCGTCCACGCATGGATCTTCCCGATTTCCTCCTTCAGCGCGGCGTTGACGAGGCGATGGCGCTTTAGCGAGTTGAGGCCAGTGAACTGAGGGGATACGATGAGGGCTTTGAAGGATTGACCGCAGCCGCCTGTATGCCTCGCGAAATAAAGCAATTACCGTCAGCCTGTTGTTTTCTTAAGAATTTTTGTTTTAAATGCAGTGAGGGAGGGGTTTTATGATGCGATGGAGGGGTTGCTTTTTTATTAGGACGAACCGGAGATGTCTGTGACCTCGACATATACAGCGCCGAGGCGCTCGATGAGGGCATCCTTGAGGGATATTTCCGTTACGGAGGGGTCGCCCATTGTTTCTTTGCCTTTTCGAAAGTGGTGAGACAGAGGGGTTTAAGTGATGATCGTGGGATAAATGTGAACATTCAAAAAAGATGAGACAATCGAGTCTTTTCTAAATCTTTAGATTGATTAGATATCAAGTATCAAGTGAGCTCCTTCCTCAATGATGAAGAATGAGTACAAAACACAGTGATTTTGATTCGAAAAGGGCACTGTGTGTCACACAGTATGACAACATTTCATGAGGAAAGAGCGACCCGAACTCGCCTGTCTAAAAATCATGGACCAAGTCCAATGCAGGCAGAAGAACAAAGAGCCAAAAGTCGACAGCTGATTTGACAAAAAAAAAGGGAACGGAATTACTTTCCCTAAGCTCTTGCATTTATTTTTTGCCAAAGTGAGGAGCAGCAAATGGGGAGAGGGCTCATAGCTAGGAGCTTGAACTTGGCCAGAAACGCAAACGCTAGAGCCTGGCCATCGACGACTATTGTTTCTCACACCTCAAGGCTCAACGCTTCTTTTTCTTCTTCGTCTTGGTATCTTCATACTTCGGGGTTCGAAAGGGATAGCCTAAAAAGGCAGAAGAAGTTGTCGAGAGAGTTTTGCAACAGGCAATTTTCGACAATGGGTTCCAAGGGTCACGAGTGGAGCGGGATTGAGGTGCGGTCGCCGGCTTTTACGCAGTTGGTCGTCAACTCGATGAGAGAGCTGTATGTGCACAATCCGAGTCAATCTACTCTTTCCCCCCCCTCAGGCTCGATGGTGGCTACATACAATTCAATTGGAATCTCTTGGCTAACTTTGTGCGCGAAGATTTCCCGAGGAACTGGCTGACAGGACCTGGGACAACGTCGGTCTCCTGCTCGACAACGTCGAGGCGCCAGAAGACCCTCCCACGGCGCCCCTTGTCCTTCTTACAAACGACCTCACGTACGCGGTCGCTGAAGAAGCTATCAGCATCGGCGCCAGCGTCATCATCAGCTACCGTATGAATATCTCATCTATATTTATTTCTTCTTCTTCTAGCTTCTATTACTAACAGATCTATTCAGACCCCATCATCTTCCGCCCCCTCAAGTCCCTAACCTGCGCCGATCCCCAACAGGCAACCCTCCTCCGCCTCGCCAGCAAGCGCATAGCAGTCTACTGCCCGCACACGGCCCTTGACGCCAGCCCCCGCGGCATCAACGCCTGGCTCGCCGAAACCGTCGAGTACGCCGCCAAGCAAACCGCCGACGCCGGCGAATCCTCCGACCTAACCGCCACACGCCAAGTCCTCCGCCCCATCGCCACCCCGCCGGAGGGTAACGAAGAGGCTGGCTACGGCATGGCCACGACCCTGAGCAAGGAAGTCCCCGCCGCGAAGATTATCAAGGGTGTCGGGAGACTTCTGGGAGGCTTTAGGCATTTGCATCTCGTGCAGCCGGCGGGGTGCGATTTGGCGCACGCGACGGTTACCAAAGTTGCCGTTTGCGCGGGGTCCGGGGCCGATGTGCTGAGGGGATCGGACGCGGAGCTGTGGATCACGGGGGAGATGAGCCATCATGATGCTTTGAGGGCGGCGCAGGAGGGGAGGATCGTGGTGACGACGTATCATAGTAATACGGAGAGGAGGTTCTTGGAACACAGGTTGAGGTCGGCGCTTGAGGAGAAGTTGCAGGAGACGGAGGCGGATGCAGAGGTGTTTGTTAGCCAGGTCGACAAGGATCCGTTCAGGGTCGTTGATATTGAGGCGTTGTAGTTATATTTCGTGTGAAAAAGTGTGGCACGAAGCCAGCCTCGATGAAGTCGGCGTCGAGGAAGAAATTGCACGTCTCCGTCATTTCGCATCCCCGATTATAAATTTCGAAGAATTCCGTGCTTTTTTATGCTCGTTCCAAGGCCTTTCTAGTGCCGTTCGCCCATATTTTCATGAGCTACCTTGAGAGCTTGCTGCGCTGCTGCTCTCTTCATCGCTGCCGCTCCACCCGACAATCGCATCACTCTCCTCTAGCAACTTCCCCACATCATCACCGCCCAGCTTCTTCTCCGCCCATACCTGTAGTAACCGCCTCGGCATCTCCCAGGCCTTCCTCGCCTCTTCTGCCCTCCCCTCCTCGACGAGAGCGCGTAATTTTGGAGGCAGCGCGACCACCTCGGCGGCGAGTTGTCGCGTCCTCTCCCTACGACGAATCGACTCTTCGTCCAGCGGAACCCCATCGGCAGGTTTCGGCACCGACGTCCGTAACTTGTCTCGAATTTCCGACGCTTGTGTGTAGATTTGGGCAATCTTGGGATCAAGCATTGAAGCCATGGGCGTAAGAGGATCCATGTTATCGCGCATCTAGCTCCCCCCAGGAGGTCAGCTTCCACCATTGTCTTATCCAAGACCGGCAAAAAGAAAAGAAGAAGAAGGAGAGAACTCACCTTCCGGATCGTCTCCGTCGCCGCAATAAGCTTGCTATAATTATCATAAACCAACGCCTTCTTCTCGGCATCCAACGCCCGGACCTCCCCCAACACCCTCGTATACAACCTCAACAACTCCTCCAGCCCACACTCCGCCAACTTCTTATCCACCCAAGCCTTCGCATCGAACCCTTCCGCATCGATCTCGGATGGCGGCACCTCAGACGTCTTCGAATCCTCGTTGGGCACGGTGTTGGGCGTCCCTGCCGCGCGTCGAAGGTTGTAATACTCGCGTAGGGCCGTCCGGTTGCGCTTCGAGGAGGCGGCGGAGGTTTGGTTCGGAAGGGGAGGAGTGTGCGGCGGTTGGGGGGAGGCGAGGGGCCCTGGGTGGAGGGAGTCGATGGAGGGGCGGGCGGAGGTTGATGTTGGTGTGTTCATGCCGGAGTGGGTGCGGCGGAGGGGGGTGGAGGGGTCTCGCGGGGAGGCAATGGTGGACATGGCGGGTGGTATTTGGGGAGGAAAGTCGAACTTTGGAGATGGAGATGGAGAGTAGAGGAGTCGAGGGTGTGGCTGACGTATTCGTGGATTGGAGCTGACGAGAGCTTCGAGATTCTTCAAGGAACACGGAGTTTAGAATTTAGGGGATCATTGATCTTGGCTGGCACTGGGCGCGTGTTGTCATTGGCGCTGGCTGACGGCAGCCCAGATCGGTGGATCCGCAAGGTTACAGTGCCAGTTAGTGGCCGGAGCCTCCCTGAAGAACACCCACTAAATGCACTAATGCCCACTAAGACCCACTGAGATCGTCAATTAACGCTCACCTCCAGTCCTTCAGCCTCAGTTTCTTCTCACCTTAACTCAATATAAACCAACTCGAGGCTCCTACCTTCACCTGGACGTCATCCCCCATCGCCATAACCACCAAAACAAAGAAGAAAAAATCTATAAAATACAACAGAATAAGACGGCCATGTCCCTCCCAGCTCAACTAACAGCCTCCCTCCAATCCACCTCCTTCCCCCCCCCCTCCCAAACCCTCATATCAACCCTCCTCTCCTCCCACCCCCAACCCACCCTCCCCCGCCTCCTCGCCCAAACAAAATCCCACCTCCTAACCTCCAACCTCACGACCCCATCCCTTCTCGACCCCTCAGTCCCAATCTTCCCCGCGCCCCTCCTCTCCCCCGAAACCCGCGAAGCTCGCCTCCCCCACGACGTCCCCGCCCAGATCATCGACATCGAGGACCTCTCGCGCTCGCGCTGGGAGCAGGTCGAGGAGCTTGAGAGGATCGAACGCGGGGAGATGACGAAGGGTAGGGCTGTTGTTAGGGTGGACGAGCAAGCTGCGGAGGGCGAGGAAGGGGAGGCGAGGACCGCGCAGGGAGGAGGAGGAGCTGCGGTTGCCAAGGCGAGGAGGAATGCGACGCATAGGGTTGTGCTGCAAGATCGTTCGGGACGAAAGGTGTTTGGACTCGAGCTCACGAGGATGGAGAGGTTGGGGATCGGCGTTACGAGGATTGGGGAGAAGGTCGTCGTGAGGAAGGGGGCTGTTATTGCGAGGGGGAGTATTTTGCTTGAGCCGGCGACTTGTACGTTTTTGGGGGGTTATATCGAGAGTGAGGAGAAGAAGTGGGTTGGGGAGCGGTTGAAGGTGTTGAGGGAGGCTGTTGGAGCGACGGATGCGCGTTGAAGATGCCACATGACAGGCCATGCTACGAGGATGACGACGACATTGACGACGATTCACGACGGAGTCTTTCGAGGGGATACACATAGAGCCATGAGCAATCACAAACATGGAAGTCCATCACGAAATAAATAACAAGAAATGTCCATTTTTTATTTACCAAAGTTCAGAGCATTATATTTTCAAGCTCTTTCTCATCCATTCATAGCCGCCTCCACAATCTCGCCCAAAGATTTCCATCCATCACTAGCCCAAGGCGCCACGAAGATAGCAGCCTGCGCATCGGCTGCTTTACCCGTACCAGCATACGCCTTGGCCAAATCGCCCGCATCGAGACTACCTCTAGGCGGAATACCCGCCAGCGCAACCTTGACAGCCATCTCGGCCGGGTACTCGGCGCCAGAAACCGTAGCGAGCGAGGTCCAGCCGTGGGGGAGATGAGGGTACAGTATGATGTCCGTCTGTATCTCTGTGAGGACGTCCTCCTCGGTTCTGTCCTCCGGCATCATGCGGATGCACTTGAGCACCGTGCCGATCCGGGAATGGTCCGCATCCTTGACCTTATCACTCGTGCGCAGCGAATGAAGCTCGGATACAACTGCCTCGAGGCTCTCGTCGTCGTCGTCCAATAGCGCAATGACACCCAGCAAAAGGACCGATTGGATGTGGTCCGGCTGCTCTTCGATGACGGTGAATAGCACCTCTCTGGCCTTCTCTCGAGACTCTTCGGAGCCCGTGGCCCAGAGCACCTGTGCAAGTAGGCAGACTGCATCCGCATCTCCGTCGCATTCCTCGAGACCAGATTCAAAATACGAGATTGACTCGACAATGTCCCCCTTGAAATACTGAGCGAGACCGACGGTAAGGTGGGCCGACAGTCTGCCCTTTTTGCGCTGCTCCTTGTCTAATTCGTTCTCCGCCTCGTCGCTCGTCAGGCTCAACGCCATGTCGCCACATTCCACTGCGTCATCGTACCGACCTGTTGCGAGGTAGGATCTCGCAAGGTCGACTTTGGCCAGCGCGAAGCGACCGAGAGCCTCGGGCGATTCGGATTCTTCGTACTCGGCTTCTAGGGTGCCACAAATATCCTCTAGGGTTCCAAGAGTCTTGGAATGGTCGTGGATTCGTTCTTGGAAGAGAGTTCGTAAATGGCGGTAGGCCAAGTCTCGGGGGGACATTGCCTCGGATTGGGAGAGCGCATAGAGTGGCTGAAGTAGGTCGATAATTCCCATCTTAGTAGGGGATGTGACAATATGATCGAATATCGACGCCGAGTACTGGTGGCGGATAGCAACTGTGGAAGAATCGGAAATTTCCATGGCATGCGTAAAGAGGCCTCGCGCTTCGTTATTGTCTCCAAAAAGCAGAGCGACGAAGCCCTGTCCAAGCCAGGCATAGGAGTATTCAGGGTCATTCGACTGGGCTCTCGTAAACGCTTCGTTTGCAAGTTGCGCGTCATTCTGGAGGAGAGCCAACGTTGCGAGATTGGCCCATGCGATGGGGTTGCGCTCATCGATATGAAGACTCCTGACAAAGGCGTGTTGGGACACTTCGGGGTTGATCTGGCTGGTTACCACGCCGAGAGAATTCCAAAACTCGGCATTGCCGTGCTCCAGCTCGATGGCCCTCTTGAACGCTCTGATGGCGGCACGCAGGTACTGGCTCGACTTCTTCTTCTTTCCCTTAAGGAAGAGGCAAGTATGGGCCTGGTATTCCGCCCAACCAAGGTTATAATAGGCCACAGCTTGTGCATGGATATCGTTAGAGGAGACATGAATAGCGAGCTTGAAGCAGAGAATCATGCCGTGGAGGCACTTAGATAGTATCTCCCCGTTCAGTTCGCCACTTGGGAAGATGCTCTCGGCCTCTGCGACGTTCGGTTGAACCTTGTCAATGTCCACAAGCACGTCGGCGTGGGACTCTATGTCAGCACCCTGCAAAAGTTGATGAACAGTGTTGACAGGGAATTCTTCAATCCGACTCCGAACTGAAACATAGACTGAGCAGGCGTCTCCGAGTACTTTCCAGTAGTTAAAGGCCTGAGAAACTAGGGCATTTGTCTCAACGGCAAGTTCAATCACATCCGTCGCCAGCTGGACAGCTTTGCCGAAGAATCCCTTAACAATGCAGTCCCTAGCATTCTCAATCGTAGTTTGCATCAAGGCCAGGATAACTCCCTCCTCACTGGGGCGGCTGCTATGCACCTCCATGTACAGGGTCACAGCTTCGTCGAATTCGCCAAGTTCCCGCTTGATGTTAGCAAGCATATACTTGGTGAACCATGCATCCCCCAGAACCTCGGAAGACGCCGTCTCCTCGAGAGTTTGGGCATGCAGAACCGCTTTCGTGGCCGCGATATAGCGACCTGAACTGTAATAGCTCTCGCCTAGTCCAACCCATGAATGGTAGTCTTCGGGTGATATCCGAAGAGCAGCCTGGAAAGACACGATTGCATCTCGGTATTCTGACTTATTCATGAGTGCAACTCCGAGGGCCGAATGGGGCCACGATACGCCCTTCCTCTTGGATCCGGGAGGCGGCTTGACCTTGCCAGAATCCACGACACGCCGAGCCACCACTTCGACCCGATCCCAATCCCCCTCATCGGCGAAGGATCGGGCAAGTCTTTCAGCGGCCTCCACTTCAGATGAAGACAGTTCGACAGCCTTTTGGAAGCATCGCTTGGCTCTCTTTTTGTCCTTCGCGTAGTCGGCATAGAATTTACCCAGGCTTGTGTAGGCCGAGGCTAGGTTAAGATTATTCTTCAAAGCACCCAAGAAGTAAGCGTAGGCTCCATTGCGGTCCTTTCGCGCAGCCTTCGATTTGTCGAGGTTCCAGATGCAACATCCCAGCCTATACTGGGTGAGGGCTAGAAGCTCCTTGTTGGCTTTTGAACTCTTCTTCTTCTCCAAAAGGGCAACGCATCGTTCCAGCTCTTCCTTTCCAGCAGCATAATCCCCCGCGAGCGCCCTGACCCAAGCGGCCTCGGTCCGAACTCGAAGGTTTGAAGCATCACGCTCGAGTGCTCGCGTTAAAAAGTCGACTGCTTTAGGGTATTCCTCCTCTTCTTCGTAGATTAAACCAACACCAATCATCGCCGGAGTTGAGGTAGGGTCGTGGTCTAGCACCTTGTTGAACAGGGACATTGCCTCTTCATGATGCCTGGGAGACTGGTAAAAGACTAGGGATGTTCCAAGGTACAACGAATACGCATCGATGGTATTCCGGAAAGAGAAACCGGATTTTACTCGCTCCTGGTTGACGTGAACTAGGGCCTTGCGCATCAACTCTACCGTGCTTTCGTATTCCTCGAGGTGCTGATAGTACTCTCCCATAAGGCGATACGCAAGCAGCGAGTTTGCAGTTGCGATCCCGTCGGTCATCATGAGAAGTCGGTCTTCGTCAGTGACTGGAACAAATGACGTAGGAGCCCCGCCGTCAGAATCATCCTCACTGGTCTCTTCCTCGGACTCGACGAGGTCAGTAGCAACTTGCGGCTTGGGCGCGGCGGGGAACGGAGAAATGGAGCTCGTCAAAAAACCGGTGATGACTTTGTACACATCGCTGTCGGGGAAGAACGAGCAATATTCTCTGAGAATGTTGATGTCCCACTCTGCGATGTCCTTGTAATCCTTCCAGTCAATGGCGATATCCCACGCGAACTTTAGAGGGTACTTAATGATGACCATGTCGTTGGCGAGTTGAACGACGGTGTCACGAATCGCCGTCTTCTCATCTCCGGGTGGTGTCACGACGAGGCGATCGTAACAGTGTCGGAGGAGTTTCTCCTCGTAAAGGCGACGAAGCTCGTCGTCGGTGACCCAGTTGATGAGTTGTCGATAGATGTGTTCGAGTTTGCTCTCGGTTAGGACCTCCCTCTTAACTTCCACCGTCACGTCGTTCAGTCTCGCACCAATCCTCGTCCTCCGCTCTCCAATCAACGTGTTGATTCGCTTCCTTTCGTCCTCCTCGGTGATAGTAGCCATTTTCTCATACGTGTGGGCGGGGCGGGGAACGTGGCCCTCGAGAGCCTCGTATACGGGACTTTCGGGTGTCGTAAGAGCCAAGGCATCGACATATTGCCTCCGATCACCATTCTCATTCGCGAACTCGATGAACTTGTTGATGGCGTCTCGGCATTTCGGCAACTCATTGACCTGGCTGTAGATCTCTGCCAGCTTGATGGCAGCGTCTCGATAGGCCGACAACTTCTTCCTATCCTGTGCTTCAAAGAGCTTTATCAGGCCCTGCCATGCCTGAGGGGACTGTGGTTGAATCTTCGCGGCATCTAAGTAGGCCCTTTCCGCAGCGTCCAGCTGCTGTCTCTTCTCTAGTGAGAAACCCAAGAAAATATGACTGCGGTTATATGTTAGCTGGGATATTCGAGGATGGAGAAAATTGCCCATACCCTAGGTAATTTTTCGAATCCTTTTGAATGAGGGCCCGAGATAGCTCGATGGCATCGTCAAACTGATTCTTCTTCACCGCATCACCGATGGCTTTCAATTGGGCCTTGGCGGAAGACATGGTGTCTGGAGGGAGCAGCAGTCCCAGTCCACAATATTTGACCTCGTATTAGGGCTACGGATGCCTGTCGTCGAAGCCCTCCGAGATAAAGAGAGAGATCGAGCTGAAAGTGGTAATTTTGAAACCTCAGGCCGAAGAGTGTAGACTCGGAGGGAGAGCTTGAAGGATTGGAGGGGTAATTTGGTAAATTTATGAGTATGTTCTAAGGGAGAGGGAGAGGAAGAGGGAGAGAAACAAAGGAATCCTTTGATCCATTGAAGAAGAAGAAAAATATGTTCGCTCTTTTGGTTATGATTCTCCGTGTTACATGAGTCCCTTGATGAGACTGTGATGGTGCTTCGATGCTGTGATGCTGCCTTGCTCGCCTCTCTCACTTGCTGATGCTGTGAATGGCCCGGAGAGGAGATGATGCTGTTTGGGGAAGGCGGGAAAGGATTAAGCGAGTCTTATCCGACAAGCTCAGCGGCGAGATGGTCTTGTTCCTCGACTCGATTCTGTGCCCGAGCAAATATTGAATCTTCGAGAAGATAATATTAAAAGAAGAAGCGTATTTTAATATTGAATAACGGACCTCAGCTTCAGGTCCTGGCCCACTGCGATTCCAAATTTTTGTAATCCTCCTGTCCCTTTCTCCTCTGGTTTGTGCGACCTTCGAACACAACCCCAAGAGCAACCCGTTTGCCTGAAGCATGAGAGCTGCGATTGGCGATGGTTTCCAGTTGAACAGTCATCCTGAGGTCTCAATCCATAGAGAACATGCTCAATGTACCTTGGCATCGAGCACACTACGTAGTCCTCATCCGCCTCTTCTTCTCACTGCTATTAGTACTAGATGAGTGATTGCGCAGCGCCGTCCCCCCCCCCCCCCCCCCCTGTCCACCAGTAAGAAGAACTAATGAGACATCCAAGCTGAGGTAAGCCTCCCTCGTTCTCGTACTCGGGATCGATTCGGGGCCGTCGGGTTCTGCTCCGGGTTAAGGTGGAAATTGCGGACAACTTGGGGTTCGGCGGGGTCTTTTACTGGCCAAAACAAGCTGTTGGCTCCACTAGACAGGTGACCATACCAGCTGTCGGTCAAGCATTGCTCAACGTCATTCAGCAGTTCCGCCCCAAGAGGTACAGTACCCTCCCTACCTAAATGCCAGCCAGATCCATCCTTCACCGTCCCTCAATCTCTCCTCCACCCCTCACGAGGTCTCGTCGCTTGGCATCTAGTCTCATGTGTTGTTGTCCTGAGAGTTCGCTGCTAAATACTGCCCGCTCGGTGTCGCTGATAACCTTCGTTCCTCTCCCCACAGTCGTTACCTATCCGTCCCTTAGTCCCTGCTAAGCTACCGGGCCCGTGAATAGAAGATGGCCAACTCCTCCTTCCGTCTAACGATTGAGGACGGTCAGTTTCGAGACGCTCATGGCCGCCAAGTCGTTCTGCGCGGCATCAACTGCGCCGCCGATGCTAAATTTCCCAGCACCCCCGATCAGACATCATATGTCGGCGACGACTTCTTCGAGGGCGACAACGTCAAGTTCCATGCTCGACCGTTCCCCCTTTCCGAGGCACACGAACACTTTTCGCGCCTAAGACGTTACGGTTATAATTCACTACGATATATATTCACGTGGGAGGCGATCGAGGCGGCGGGACCGGGGAAATACGATGAGGAGTGGATTCAACACACGATTGAGGTGCTGAGAGTAGCTGGCTCTTATGGCTTTTACGTTTTCTTAGATCCTCACCAGGATGTTGTAAGTTTTCCGAGTGAGCACTCGCGGCATCGCCATGGTCTTCATTTCGCGTGGCCACTAATGTTGCCTTGTAGTGGTCTCGATTCTGCGGAGGGTCCGGCGCTCCGATGTGGACGATCTATGCATGCGGGTTGAACCCCCAGAGTTTCGCAGCGACCGAAGCCGCCATCGTTCATAACATATACCCTGAGCCTGACGAATTCCCCAAAATGATTTGGTCGACGAACTATTTCCGCCTCGCCGCCGTTACGATATTCACCCTATTTTTCGGCGGCAAGGATTTTGCGCCCAAGTGCATAATTGACGGCATGAATATCCAGGACTATCTCCAGTCTCACTTTATCGATTCTTGCGCGCATCTGGCGCGACGGATCCATGAGGCCGGCGATCTTGAGGATGTTGTAGTAGTAGGATGGGAGAGTATGAATGAGCCCAACCGAGGCCTCGTGGGATACGCCGACTTGAATGTGATCCCCAAAGAGCAGAAACTGAAGAAGGGTACCTGTCCTACGATTTGGCAATGTCTTCTCACTGGATCAGGGAGGGCATGCGAAGTTGAGACGTGGGATATGGGTGGCCTTGGTCCATACAAGGTCGGCACGACCTTGATCGATCCCCACGGTGAGAAGGCCTGGCTGCCAGCTGATTACGACGACTCGAGGTATGGATATAAGAGGGACGAGGGGTGGAAATTGGGAGAGTGTATTTGGGCGCAGCACGGGGTCTGGGATCCCGAAACAGACACCCTTCTGCAAAAGGACTACTTCGCGAAGAACCCGCGAACGGGCGACGTGATTGATTATCCCAACTTTACCAACACTTATTTTATGGACCTTTACCGCAAATGGAGAGACTTCATCCGGACCCATCATAAGAACTCGTTACTCCTTATGCAGTATCCGACTCTTGAGCTCCCACCAGAGATAGCCGGTACCGAGGATGATGATCCAAAGATGGCATATGCTCCCCACTTCTACGACGGCATCACCCTCATGACTAAAAAATGGAACCGGACATGGAATGTGGATGTCGTTGGAGTGCTACGTGGTAGGTATCTCCATCCCGTCTTCGCAATCAAGGTCGGTGAAGCCGCTATCCGGAATTCCTTCAAGGACCAGCTTGCCTCCCTGAGACAGGAGGGCAAGGACAGAGTCGGGAACCACCCTTGCGTACTCACGGAATTTGGCATTCCCTACGACATGGATGAAAAGAAAGCGTACGAAACAGGGGACTATTCGAGCCAGTCTGCAGCACTGGATGCGAATTATTACGGAGTCGAAGGCGCGCTCATGGAGGGTACCTTCCTCTGGGTGTACGTCGCCAGTAACACCCACAAGAGGGGAGATCAGTGGAACGGCGAGGATCTCTCTATCCACTCTCTTGATGATAAGCCAGCGCCGATCTCGGCGATTCCCAAGTCGATCAACGGAGCTAGCTCCTCTACGCTGGTGAAAGACCGTGCTTCTCTGGACGTCGCCGACGAGATGACCGTCACGCCCGATAACCTCAAGCAGGTCCTCTCGACACCGTCAATCTCGTCTGAGCCGGGCAAAGCGCCGGAGACGGCAGACACGCCTGGCTACCGAGCGGCGGAAGCCTTCATCCGGCCGTCGCCGGTTTACGTCAGCGGTATCGCCAAAGAGTACGGTTTCGACCTCCGTTCCTGCACTTTCAGCCTCAAGGTCGAGGCGGAGGCTTCGACGAGCCACGACGCGCCCACGGTCATATTCTTACCGGAGTTCCACTATCCGGCCGAGTCGTGCACCGTGGAGGTGTCGTCCGGGAAGTGGGAAATTAACTCGGAGGATCCGCATTGCCCGTACTTGCAGAGGTTGCTCTGGTGGCATGCCGAGGGAACGCAGTCTCTTAAAGTTCAGGGCCTCGTGAGGAAGCATAATGTGGTTGAAGGCACCGCTGAGGAGGAGGGATATTTGGAGCAGTGCTATCAAACGTACGGATTCGGGCCGAATGGTAACTGCTCGGTGATGTGAAAGAGTAGTTAGTATATGCATGGGTTTCCTGTGGCTTTCTTTTTGTTCTTTTTTTTACGGTTGTCCTCTTTTGACCTTTGTTGGCACGGATATCCATGATCGCATGGCGCAGGGCGTTTCTTGCTGGGTTTCAACCATACTGCAAGCCTTATTTGCCTCGGCTTGGCGAATAAGTCGAAGTTTGTCATATACGTCTTTCTAATGTTGACATTTAGAGAATATAATTTCTAGCATCCTTCTTTCATTATCCTTCTTGATTACCTTTCTTCGGCTTCCAACCAATGTTCTTTGTATGTTTCTTGGTGGCTAACTCTAGGAGTGGGCGCCTACCCGAGCTTCCGGGCTACACTAGTGTACGTACCTTTGTAGAAGCTGTCTTGATGTCTTGGATCGATCACTTTCTTAGCCTGCGCTACGGACAACCATGTTTCACTCCATGAAGACTAGGCTCGGACTTGACGGGCTGTGCCTGCGGACTTAGAAGCTCAAGTTGCGCTTATTCTTTCATTGGTCGGCTTTCCTCTCCGACGGGCGAGGGTAGTTTTTGTGGTCTTTTGCATATAAAGTGTCCCTGTATCAGGCTTCGTGCCGAGCCTCAATCCTAATGCACTGCCGCCAGGCTTTGTGAATTAGGCGCATTTTTGAGGTACGGGGAATAGCATGCTGGGTGAGATGTCATTGAAATCATACTGTTTTTGCATTGCATCCTTATCATTGTCCTACTCGGACAATGAGACGAGCTGGGGTTGACACGAGTTCTTCCAGTTACGAGCTGGCAGTGATGCGATCAATCCCAGGAATCAATCGATCCATCCAGGGAATCGGCGGGGGGAAAAGTCTGGGCCTGGTTCTGCAGCAACCCGTATTTATTCGCTAAAACATGCAGCCATGGGCGCTAAAACACCGAATGTCGTGGCGTGCCATTGGCCCGGATCCCCTCCCTCGGCCGGATAAACAATAGTCCTACTGCGCCTTGAAGGTTGAAACCCAAACGGAGACCAAGTCTTACGAATTCGGGAGCACAGATCAACGGAACTAGACAACGGCGAGTTCTTTGTACCGCCGTTGATTGAAGACCTGAGGTACGAAGTACACTGCGCATGTACCCACACTCGGGTTCCGCCCAGTCAACGGATCGAACCAACAGTGTGAAAGAGAAAGGCGAGAGGGAAGGCGAAAGGCAGCGTCCCAATTCCCGCTTCAGTTTCCCCATCCAGCGGGTCTCCGCTCCACAGCCCAACCCCAAGACTTTCATCGCTCTCAACTCTTTGAAACTCCTTTGGCCGTTGGACGTCTGCGAGATATTATCTCTCCTTCTTACCCTCTTCATTACCGGCGATCATGGCTTTAGCCCCAGCTAGTATTCTATTCTTGCCCACTTAGCTGATTCCCTGTATTATATATACTAACCCATATAATACTTCATACGCGGCCCGTTTTATGTTTCGGCCAACGTTCATGAGCCATCCAACCCCTGGCCTAGCCCGGTCTAGCCTGATCAGCTTCCCGTGGGAAGGGAGCTTTTGACTGCTACCCAACCATCTTTCCAAAACGATAGAGAGCGTCATCGAACCCCATTGCTATCCACAATCCGACCGTTGCTTCGTGCTGTGTTATTCTTGATTCCTCCGACCTCCCATTGCTCGAGGGAAGGCTAAGCTCTGCCTGAGCTTGCCCCCAGTATCTCCTACAACATATCCAACATAGCAAATTTCCTCATCCACTCCTCGCCACGCCCACGATGTATCAGAACGGTCAAAGGGACCCGTCGCGGCCCTTCCAGGTCCCTCCTCCGCCGCCGCCTATGTCGCCTCCCATCCGACAACCCCTCGGCAACATAATGGCCATCCCCCCTCCTCCGCCCCGATACCCATCAGCGACCCAGCCCGCGAACGGCGTAATGCTTCCACCTCCCCCCGGTCCTCCTCCCACGAACCCGCCGTGGCAGAATGTGCTCTCTAGAATGTACGACGGCCGCGCGGGCCTCAACATACCTCCCCCGCCCGGCGGCCAAGTCCAAGCCTACAACCCGCGACTCCACGGCACCATCCCCGCCGGCTCGACCATATCCACCATCCCCCCTCCACCGCCCCCGAGTGAACAAATGTCCGCGACGTACATACCGACGGGAGACACCTGGGGCGAAGGCGTGGGCATACCCGCCCTGGGCTTCGACGAACCGAAGCCATTGTGGGCCATGCCTCCTCCCCCGAGCGGCGCTGATACCGCGAACTCTACCCCCTTAGACGAATCCATCAGCCGCGACAGGCTCTACGCCAACGCCATGCAGAACGCCCGCGGCGTGTCCAACGCATCCACCGCCACCACGACCTCGACGGCTTCGTCCACGAGCATACCCCCCGAGCTTGCGGCGCAGTGGCCCCTCGACCGCGTGCTCAGCTGGCTCCAGGCGAACAATTTCTCGAGGGATTGGCAGGAGACGTTCAAGGCGTTGAATCTCTACGGCATTCAGTTTCTGGAGCTGAGCAGCGTGCGTACAGGGAGGGGTAACTCGGGCATGATGCACCAGCATGTGTATCCTAGGCTCGCTGCGCAGTGCACGCAGAGCGGTACGGGTTGGGATCAGCCTGCTGAGCGCGAGGAGGGGAAGCGCATGCGGAGGTTGATTAGGACTATTGTGCGGGGGGAGCAGCATGATATGGGCAAGATCGGACCCGGTGGGGATGTTGAATCGCCGAATGTAAGACGTTGGCCTGCACCTTTCCATCTTTTATTTCGGCTGCTAACTTTCTGGGTTATAGACACCTCTCAATCCTCCAGGCCCTGGGTTTTTGGCTCGGCGGTATTCACAAGTCCGCCAACTACCGACCCTTAACAATAACGCCATGAGCTCCGAGTCCCACCACCGCTCCGTTCTAAAACACATAGATGTAGACGGAGGTCGACGACAGAGCCCCATTGGGGATTCCGGCGAGCCTGGCTTCACCGTCAAGTCTAGGCCAGAAAGCCCAAGAGGCAGCCCAAGCCTTGCGGGCCAGGAGCTCTTCTTACCGCCGTCCTCGGGTCAATTGTCGGCGTCACCACACTCCGCCAAGTTTGGTCACCGCTCTCGAGACAGTACGGATTCAGCCTCATCCAACGCTGCTATCTACGGCAGTGGTGTCCCCGCCGGAGCCAGTCGCCTCAATATTAGCGATATGATCATGACGGGGCGAACCGGCGAGAGGCAGCGACTGTCGCCGCAAGACACGACTCCCAATTCGGATCCCCCCTCAGCAAAGGACGGGCCACGGCTACTTAGTTTCCTATCGCGGAAGAAGCGTCAAGAAGGCATCTCCCCCGATGGGACGGAATCTCCTACGTCTCCCGGCGGGACATTGAAAGTAACTCCCTCCCAATCCGCAAGCGACTTAGCGGCGGCGGAAAAGTCGCGGTCTGCGTCCCAATTCATGACGCACTTCAAGAGCAAGAAACATCCTTCGGCGCGGAACTACGTGCTTGCTACGATGGACTGCTGGAACTACCGGATGTGCGACGTTACGGATCTGGAAACCCCGAGCGAGCTACGGCATGTCATTTGCGGTAATCTAGGTATCATCGATTTTGAGAACACGGAAATCTACGTTACGGAGCTGGGCAGGGCCGAGCACGATGAGCCGCTTGACGATCAGAAGCTGCTCGCGACTCACAAGAAGTTGAAGGCTGAGGTCCCCGGCGGTTTAAAGTTCCTCGTTCGGCGCACAGGGCCAGACAACTCGAGGCTTAGTCCCGCGGCGTCCACGGCGGCGACGGGCTATTTGTCGCCCGGATTATTACCTCCCGGTATGACCGTCGACGAGGATACCTATGCCAGGCTTAGCGGCGGACGGCCCAGGTCGTCCTCTACGCCGCCGTCGTCTCGGCAGAAGAGCATGACGGAGGATACCATAGACGAGACATCGCTGAGGGAAGAATCGAGGGCCTACAAGGCCACGCTGGAGAAGAAGCAGCGTGAATACCTCGCGTCTAGGAAGCAGGCCGCGCAGAAGGAGTCACCTGTGGCCGAAGCCGCCCAGTACGGGTCGATTGTGCGCAAGACGGAGATCAACTTTGATCAGCCCAGATCGTCGCCGTACGAGGACAAGAAGCCCGATCATCTGTTCCCCGTGCGTAAGCCCCCGGCGCCGCCCAGTGAACCCACGGTCACCGTCCTCAAGGCCGATTCCCTCCGTAGACGACCCGGCCAACACCTCAGGCCTGGTTCGGACTCGGGCGGATTCCCCAGCCCGAGACGACCTGGCACGGCGACGAGCGACTCTAGCCACTCGAGGCACCCATCGGACCAACTACCGTCGCTCAGCAATGCGCTCCGCGGTATTAATAGGAGTCTGGGTGCCATCGGACAGCCCTCGGTAAGCGGCGCGCCGCGCCCGATCTCGCCCAACAGGGTAGCTTCACAGCCCATTATGAAGCAGGGAAGCCCGGAATCGAGGATGTCGAGGCGGACGAGCCACGGACGGAGCCAGGATTTCACCAGTGTCAGCTTCTCCAACTTTACGAAGCCTCCGGCTCCGGCCGCCGCCGCTCCATCCTACGACTCGGATGACGATTCGGACGACGGCTTGTTCGCGGTTCCCATTAAGAGCAAGAATAGCAGCAACAACGCTGCCGGAAAGCGCCCCAGCCTCAAACTGGACACCGATCGGTCCACTAAGAGGAAGTCGGTCGTCTTCAGCGAGCCCACTGACACTAGGACGGGCGAGGGCGACGACGATTACCCGGGGAGCGGCAGGAGCGGAAGGAGCTCGCGGAGGACGCCGGGTACGCCGTCAGAAGGGTGGGAGTCGTCGGCGGAGGACAGCGCCAAGCTTAACCGGCGCAAGTCCTTTGTGGAGAAGGACATCTGGGCGAACCGTCCCACGACCGACGCTCTCGTCAACAACCTCGACGACTTCTTCCCCAACTTGGATCTCGACCAGCCCGTGTTCGAGGAGAATCAGGATGTAGATATGAACGCGCCGTCGCCGATCGCGGAAGGGGACGAGACCGGTGAGGCGAACAGTGCAGGGGCCAGCAACGCCCAGCCACCTACGAAGGAGAACCTGGCAGCGCTACCAGGATCCAAGGTGGCGAAACTTTACAACGATAATGACACCCTCGGCTCCGACGAGTCGACTCTCAAGGCGCTCGAGAGGCCCGTGTCTATCCAGAGGAGCGTAAGGAGGTCGGGAGGTCTCAGCCGGCTCAAGTCGATCCGAGAAGTGGCTCGTGGAGCGCACGAGGCCAACAAGAGGTACACGACGGCATCGCAAGGAGGTGCCGGCCAGTCGTCAGCGCTTATGCGGCGCAAGAGCACCAAGATGTTCAACGCCAACATTGTGCAAATCAAGCCGCAGCGCGACAGCATCATGATGCCGCAGATTCCCCAGCAGGACACGACCAACACGCAGCTCAAGAGACAGACGACGTTCCGATGGTTCAAGGGCCAGCTGATCGGCAAGGGCACGTACGGCCGCGTATACCTCGGCATGAACGCCACGACGGGAGAGTTCCTGGCCGTCAAGGAGGTCGAGGTGAACCCCAAAGCGGCGGGCGGCGACCGAGCCAAGATGCGGGAGCTCGTGGCGGCGCTGGACCAGGAGATCGACACGATGCAGCACCTCGACCACGACAACATCGTGCAGTACCTCGGGTGCGAGCGTAAAGAGACGAGCATCTCCATCTTCCTCGAGTACATTTCCGGTGGCAGCGTAGGTTCGTGCCTGCGCAAGCACGGCAAGTTCGAAGGAGGCGTCGTCAGCTCACTCACGCGGCAGACGCTCTCGGGCCTCGCGTACCTCCACCGCGAGGGCATCCTGCACCGCGACCTCAAGGCCGACAATATCCTGCTCGACCTCGACGGCACGTGCAAGATTTCGGATTTCGGTATCAGCAAGAAGACGGATAACATCTACGGAAACGACAAGAGCAATAACATGCAAGGGTCAGTGTTCTGGATGGCGCCCGAAGTGATCCGGTCGGAAGGAGAGGGGTATAGTGCCAAGGTGGACATCTGGAGCCTCGGGTGCGTGGTGGTGGAGATGTTTGCCGGAAGGAGGCCGTGGGCGAAGGAGGAGGCTATTGGGGCGATTTACAAGATTGCTAATGGGGAGGCGCCGCCGATGCCGGATGATATTGCGCCGATCGCGACTGCATTTATGCTGGATTGCTTCCAAGTGTGAGTTGTTCTCGCTTTCTTTTTTTTTTTTTTTTTTTTTTTTTTTTTTTTTTTTTTTTTTTTTTTTTCTTCTCCTC
>NJFT01000152.1:0-101592 GCA_002221725.1 Scedosporium boydii
AAAAAAAAAAAAAAAAGGGGGGGGGGCGGGGAGGGGAGTGGGGTTGTTCTTCGTGTTTTGTTACATGAAGAAATTAGTTTTCTTCTTGCTGTTCGTTGCATATTGAAATATTCAAATTGTCGAGTGGAATGGAATGGAATGGATGACTGGAAAGGAATGACTCTGCAGCGTCGCTACTGGCTTGCTGCGCGCCAGGCTCGCTTCTCGCTACGCTTTGGGGTCAAAGGATTTGTCGAGAATCAATTCAAGGTGAGGATGTTGTTTTACGAAGTGTTTGTCACTGCGGCGACCTTCGGACTGCGTACCTTCGGTGCCTCCGTTGCGGAGATCGTGGAAGTTTTGAGAGAAATCACTGCGGTGTCTGTTGACACCTTCGTTTCGGAGATCGTGGATACGCAGTTCAATGTGAAGACATTGGGAATGGAGAGTTGATGGTTAAGGCTGACAATTCCTTATTGGTTCTTGGGGAGCCGGGGAGGCGGCCCCGTCACAGCCCGGGAGAGCCCGGGAGAGCCCGGGAGATTGGTGAATGTGTATATAAGCAGCGAGAATCGGAGCTGTTTTTGTCGTAGTGAGTAGACGAACTTCCTCCTGTAAATTCCTCGGCGGAGGAATCTGGTTGGTTCATCAGCAACTGAGGCCAGTTGTGTCTCGTTTTTACTCTTTGTTTTTTTTAGAGAGTGGTCCGCACGGCCACGATTTCCGATAGCGATTGGTTTGGTTTATCAATTGTATCAATTGTTTTACTTCAATTGCAGGTACGTCAATTGTTGCGGAGTCTTTTTGTCTCGTCTGTTAATTGTTACGAAGTTCAATTAGCTTATCCAGTTACTTGTGGCGTTTGGGCCTTTGTTTGGTTCGGTGAACCACGGTGGTTTTCCGAGGAGTCGAAGATTTCTCTCTAAGAGTCGAAGAGTTGTGCTTTTTACTGCGCAATGTTGTGTCGGGGATTCTTAGGATATGGAATCCAGCGAGTTTCGTCCGGAGGACTTCGGCGGTTGCAGTTTGCAAAGGTCGGTGACGGCGGAGAGTTACGATGGTCTAAGGGACCACGAGCTTGTTGCGAAGTGTTTGGTGATGTTGCGGATCGTTGTTGGGGACATCGTGTGCGGTGTCGATGGTTATCGACGCGTTGTTTTCGATTACAGGGAGGATCGAAAAGCGGCTTACCATCTTAATATGGTTAAGCTTCAGTTATTGGTCGTCGAACAAGTGTTCGCGTTCTACGGCAGAAGTTGCAGCGAAGAGAATGATCTGTTTTTAGCGTCTTGTAATGATGAAGATTGTTGCAAGCCTTAGGAGATTTTAGAGCTGTTGCTCTATCTTGTTCGTTTTGTTTATTATGGTAAGTTGGAAAGGATGACGACCACGATTGGAGTTGAACGGAGTCAAAGAGTTGAAGCTAACTGTGGTGTCAGGTTTGTTTATTGATGAGTTACGCTATCTTTTTTGTGAGGTCAGCTTTCGAGAGTTGGGCGAGTGTGGCGATGCTCTGGTCCGCAGGATCTGCCGAGTCGGCGGTGTGTCTGTTGACGATGTCGAGTCGGATTTTGTCAGTCGTCTTGATGCTGTGGCCTTGAACACTTATGTGTTTGATGTCGCATGGCGCAACACGAATGTTTTAATCGATCGAGCAAGGTATTTGTTGCATATGCTGTTGGAGTTTCACGAGAGTGTTGTGCGTTTTATGTCTTGTGTTGTTAGCTAGTCGAGGCCGGCCTTCCTGCGAAAGACAATGTACGGATTTGTTTTGGAAGGAGGTTACTCTCAAAGACTCTGGAAAGAGAACGACGGAAAGTTGGCAGGTGAGGGTTGGCATTTGGAGCCAGGTGGTTTTTGTTCCTGAGGTGTTAATTGGATTCTGTGTTTGTTGTCTGATCGTTCCTGCATCGGACACTGGGTCTTTCGTGGGAAGCTCTTTTCTCCTTTAGCATTGTTTTATAGAAAAGAGCGCCCCACGCCCCAGTGGTATATTCGCTCTTTGTTTATAGTGAGAGGGTACCTCGATTTTGTATGGGGGCAGAGGCCACTGCCCCAAAGTTGGCCCGGACATTTGGAGGAACGACGTTGGAAGCGGGGAGCTTCCTCATTGGATGAAAGGGGAGCGGGGGAGGCGGCCCCGGTTGTGGCCCGGACAGGCCCGGACAGGCCCGGACATTTTGCAAATGGGTATAAAAACAGGTGTTTTTTACGTGTAGGATGGTTTCGTAGGAGTAGAAACTTCTTCCTGTAAAAACCAGAGTTGGTTTTTCTGATTGGTTCTCATCAATTGTCGGCAATTGTGTCTTCTTTATTGATCGTTGGCGATTGTTGTGGAGTCAAAATCAATCGGGTCAGGGATTGATTGTCTTTGTTTTACTGTGTTTTAGAGAGTGCCTCGCCAGGGCACGATTTCACTTAGCATCGGTTTACCGTCTACGAGGTAGGTGGAACTTGAGAGAGTCCACGTCGTTGGTTCTGGCGGAGCTGTTTTCGTTTGGACTCGAACTGTCCCGAGAGGGAGCGCCGCTTCAAGTGAAGCTGTGGTTTGTCGTCATCGTCGTAAGGGATCTACGATGTTTTTTACTGACTTGTTGTCTTTTTTTTTAGTAACAAATTGGTTTGTTTTTCGGTTTACGGAATCGACGAGAGGAGTGGTTGATGTTTACGATTGCACGAGATACGGCTGGAGACGAGAATTGATTGTTTTGTTGGAAACAAATATCGATAGATTGCTCCTCGGGTAGGTGAGGGCATCGTGCGATTCCGAGGCTGGAACGATCGGTTCGAGCAGTGTTTTCGCCCGGAGAAGAAGACGCCGCGGTTGCTCGTCGGCGCGGTAAAGGCAGGGAATCCACTGCTTCCCGTTGAAGCATAAGGGGCTCTTACCGGGATCGGTCAATGAAACTGTTTCCTGTGGGAACAACTTCGTGATGTCTCGTTCTTGGACAGAACAGCTTTATCGAGAACAGGTTCTCGCTGCTTGTGATGTCAATCGACTTCGGCTCGAGAGGCTTCTTTACGATCTGTTCGGGACGGACTACTGCATGGAGGTGAGTTTTCTTGGGAAAAGTGAAGCTTTTGCGATAGGCGATGGTGTTTCGGGAAAGAAGGCAGGGCTGACTGGACTGTCTGTGCTATATGTGTTATAGGTTGACCTACGTCAGTATGTGTTGCGTTGTCCGAGGCAGTTGCGGCCGGACGAGATCGAGGCGATAATGAGAGATTGAATCGAAGCGAGGGACGAGAATGACGGAAAGTTTTCGCTTTGTTACGAAGTGTTTTGACAAGAAAGAGAGTCGACTTTTTGTTAGTTGTGTGCGGAGCCTTTGGTTTTTACTGTCACCGGGGAGTATCGCCTTTTTTGTTAATCACCAACTCTCCGAGAGAAGACGATAGGTTTTGAAAACGGTTGATTTCGACAATTGGTTTGGATTAGGAAGAGGACTCACGTTGTGGGAAGAGTGTTCTCTGTTGGAGAGAAGGTATGTTTGGTTTACGCGGAGTTGTTCCGTTGTTTCTGTTCACGTGGTTGTTGTCTGTTTACCACTTGGGCGTGGCAGCTCTTTTCTTCATTTCTAGCATTGTTTTATAGAAAAGAGCGCCCCACGCCCCAGTGGTATATTCGCTCTTTGTTTATAGTGAGAGGGTACCTCGATTTTGTATGGGGGCAGAGGCCACTGCCCCAAAGTTGGCCCGGACATTCGTTTTGACGAAGGGGGTTGAAAGGGGGGTCGGAGACCCCTTCCTATTGGATTATGGGGAGCGGGGGAGGCGGCCCCGGTTGTGGCCCGGACAGGCCCGGACAGGCCCGGACATTTTGCAAATGGGTATAAAAACAGGTGTTTTTTACGTGTAGGATGGTTTCGTAGGAGTAGAAACTTCGTCTTGTAAAAACCAAAATTGGTTGTTCTTTCTTTTTCTTTTTAGAGAGTGCTTCGCACGATTTCCGATAGCGAGTGGTTTTACGGTTACGTCTTGACTACGGAGTGTCTGTGGTCAATCGAGCGGCGCCGATTGTTTTTGAGTCTTGGAGTCGAAGAGTGTTTCGGCAGAACACGATTACGGCACAGGTTGTGGGAGTTCACACTACTGAAGGTGAGGTAAGTTGAGGGGTCGAAACTGCTTTCAATCGTGGGGGATCCACGATAATTCTATGTTGTGTTTACTAGGCAGTCGCCGGTGACATCGCTACGGAAGAGGAGGGAGCGACCTTTTTCTTTCGTCTTGTTAATTGTGCAGCGCTAATTCAATTGTTGGTTAGGGAGCAGGTGCGACGACTGGGGCCGGCATACAAGATACCCTGTTGTTCAATCTCTTCGGCATGGCTCTCTCTGGCGAAGTCATCGTGGGCCTAATAGCCTTGCTCGTCATGTGTGCTCCTTACGCTGTGCGATTTCTGCGCCGATATCTTCATTATTCGCCGTGTCCACGCCAGGTCGAACAGGGTGGTGAGTGCGGTCTTGATGGCCAATGTAGACAGTTCCTTAACCCATGCTAAACCAATAGCGGACCTAGCTCTTCTACCCTTGACAACTGGTGACGTGGTCATTTATGGCAACAGACCAACGACCGAAGCCGTACTCACGCGTACATCCTACAGCATGGTAAGACGAAAGCGCCGAGTGACAGGTCCGTATCATTTTAGCTAACAAAACGGAAACGCTTAGGTTACAAGAGAAACTGCTGAGGTATTTTGGGACGTGACGACTCACATCGGGCCTAGGTAGCACAGCGAGACATTTTGAGCCGGCGAGTCAGTTTAAAGGGAACTTGGGTAGTTGTGCGTTGATGACGGCGTATGGAGTTACGGTATATCTGGAAGCTGGGCAAGGAGAGCAGCGCCAGCGGACGAGTTTGCATTCTGACCACGGGTGCATATATTCTATATAATACATTAGATTACCTTTCATCAACTATGCCAATTGAAATTCGCTGAGGACGGAATCCCTTTGAGTGGTTAATCATTGGCATCTTCACAAGGAACTACCGCGGAGCTAGTCATGCTACTGGTTTGCGCGATAGGGCACATCGAGAATTAATGAAAGTAATTCAATTGGAAAGATGGCGAAGGAGAGACTACAGTGAATATGCCTATTGCAAAAACAAAAAGTGAACTATTCCCGTGTGCAAGAAGCCAAACGAGGCCTCCAATTACGGCCCATGGTATCACTGCTTTCTCCATGGGCGAAACGCAGTGCCACGGTCACCGAAGCAAAGCAAAGGCGCTTTGTCTAGTGGACCCGGTGGTTAAGCCATGCATCAGAATCCGGGGTTCGCATCGGCAAAGGCGTGTCCTGCGACCGTACAAGACCCTGCGTCACGGACACCGAGGTCCATCAGCAGGCCTTCCCAACAGGACAACAGACGCAGCGAACCCATGCTTTGGGGCATTCGGGGCAGGACGTGACAAAGTTGGGGGGGCAGATTGGCCGACTTCCCACTCTGGTCTAATCCGAGCCTCCGTGATGTGTTGAAGCAGTTATCGTTGGTGAGCTGCTTGCTAGCCGTGTCAATCGTGGACAGGGTTGTATCGCCGTCTGGTTAACTTTATGGCGCATAATTCGCGGGATTCTCCTCGAGTGATGGCTCGCAGAGAATGAATCGCGTAATTCTGTGTGCCCGACCCAACTGGGTATGCCAGATGACTCCAAACGGAGGAAGACCTTCGAGGATGGGACCGGAGAGCTTCGGTCGTTCCACCAGCAGTAATAAAGTGTCCCTCCCCGGGGTCTCCCCAGTCAAATAACTGAAATCTAGAAACAGGTATAGTTCTTCGCGAAACGTCGCGGTTGTAAGAGAAGGCGGATTTTCGCTTTCGAATAGCTGAATGCTCTCCGGGATCACCCCAGTCGAAGAGGAAAGGTCGGAAAAGCTCAAATGCGATGTCACAGGGGATGCGGTCCTCATTCCTGGAGTGCGATGCCTGGATGACCTGGGCGAGAATATCATCGTAGTATGTCAATTCCGGAATGGATGTCAGGCGGAAAAGCGAAGAGCGGGATGTATTGTAGCGGAAAATAGGCGCATGGCCCAAATAATATCCCCTTTTCCCTTCTTCTTCTCTTTCTTCTTCGTCTTGGTCGTCGTCGACGTCCTCATCGTAATGACCTGTGTAGTGGAACTCTTGAGAGGACGGGTCACGCCGATAAAGGTAGACATCCAGGGCAGACAGGTAGACGATCCGAAACAAGACGCCTGATAAAACGAGCCAAAATTGTCCCTGCTTCCAACCAAGGAGCAGGATGAGCAGGTTTATGGCCAGATTGGCCCAAGAACTTGCGAGAAGGAACATTGCTGGCAGAAGACAAGGAGCAACAAAAGGAGGATGAAGGTTAGACCAGGATTGAGGAATGTAGAACCAGATACCCAAGGGACGGCACTTATGAAGCTTGAAACCGACACTTCCCTCTTAAGTGTTTAGTGAGATTATATTTTCTAGTAAATGTGGCAGTACATCCCGGGTTCGTGCATTTAATCGACGGCCTGGGAAAGTGGACGGATTGATGTTTTTTGACGTCCTTGGGATATCTTGCCGTGTAATTGCAGCCGATAACGCCGCACTTATGAGGCCAGACACGTATTTGTCGTCTCGGATTTTCAGCTTGGCGTCCAGCACCTCGGATCTCCGGCCGGGAGTTGGGCAACTCCTCCTCCTTCGGCGAGACCGCCTGCTGATGGGCCGGCGATGCGCCCGGTTGCAAGGGCGACAGGGTCGGGAAGGCGGGAAGGGGCGCGAAAAACTGCTGCTGCGGCATAAAAGGAGGGAGTGGACAGCTTGCGAAATTAATAGACGACAAAAAGTCTGTCGGGTAATACGCTAATTCAAAGGCAGAGACGTCACGAGTTGGCGTCGATAATAGGAATGGATTAGAGGGATTAGAGGTCAAGTAGGCGATCCCTTCGGGGTTAGAAAGTGGCCTTTGGTCGCAGAAAAGACCACATTCCCACGCACTCGTTGGGATCGCTTGGTGTTGGGTCTGATTGATGAACTCGTTGAAGAACCGCGGATCAGTTTCAGGATATAATGGTGTGTTCGGTCCAAAATTGAAGAAGTCGTGCGGGTGTGGCGGAATCGACGCGGAGTCGTGCGAGTCACCGCAAGGAACGGCGGCGACCCGTCAGGCGGGGATTGGGAGGAACCCTTGGGCAGACCACAGCGTCTCGCGACGAGAGCGATGTGGGCAATGGATGCGAGCGAGGACCGCCCTCCCGGGTGGGCAGCTCGGTGTGCGCTGTGAGGATGACACCGAGGGGGACTCTTTTCGCGTTTGTCGTGGTTGGAGGAGGAAGAGAAGCGAGGAGAGATTGCCAGCGAGCGAGGGGCAGAGACTTTTGTTCAACAAAGCGGTGGCGTCACCCTGTATCCCTGCATCACCCAGCACAGCACAGGGTGTCTACGTATGTAGGAGGAGGCTTTGCGACTCGGCAGAACGATTGGCTGGTATTGATCGAGACAGGGCGAGGTGCATGCGGGAGTCCTCGGGCTTGCCCCGTGCTGGCGAATGACAGCCCACAATTGACAACCAGGACATCAACCTAGCCCAATCTTGGATGCACAACTGTGTGTCCCAGTACTTCCTCTCTGTGCCTAGTCCCGAGGACAGTCGAGTATTTTGACAGGTTTCATACAGCCTGGCGAGTCTTGGTACCCTAGGACGATAAGAATATCTTTTTGTAGAGGCAGTACACAACCAGGGCCAGCGAAAGGACTACATTATTCTATATTTGCAGGTTATGCATCTATAGCACGTACTCTTCAAACCCACGGGACTGACTACCGGATGTGGCCTGGCTGGTCAAATGCGACGTGGAGACGGATGGCTCCATCTCACCAACGCGCCAATCAGAGGAGGGAGTCCGGTCTGCGAATGGCCTCAGCGGACTCCCAAGGACCTGTTGGCGGACTCCCAACAACTGGCAGAGGACTCCCAAAGAACTGTGAGCGGATTCCAACGGACTCCCAGCAGACTCCCAGCGGACTCCCAGAGGATTCCTTCCAAACGAAATACGCTCAAAAAACAGCCGCCATAATTCCCTAGAATTTCACCCGAGGGTCTGTCGGAAGAGCGCTGGATTGATGCGATACATAAAGGGCCCCATGGACACGATGGACTCGTCTGTTGAGCCTCTTTCTCAAATTTCTTACCCATGATTTAAGCGATAAAGAATCTCTCTGCATCCCCGAGGTCGCTACATTCTTCCGACGCGAATATATCTAAATTTGATTGTCTGCCTCTTAGCGATGAAGCTTCCCCCTAGCCGGTGAGCGTCCTAGCAGCGACAGTTTCCGAGAGAGTTCCCGTCTAACGTCTTGTTTGCTACAGTCCAAGCAATGGTAGCCGGCTCGCCACGGCGTTGCCGAAGAATAAAACGGAGGGCCAGCCAAGCCTCACGTTCCCTGAGACTTTGGAAATTAAGATGATCACCAAGCCCGGCAAACAAGTTTTAACAGCCGCTGCCCGAGACCATGTTGAGGCATATCTAGATGGCCTAACTGTGGTTCCCATCGGAAGTGTGGCGGGTGACATGCGAGATCCCATGACATGGCGAATCGAGGAAGTTGAGAGGGCTCTCGATGAGTTTCGCAACAAGTTCTAGAGCTCAACATATTCGCTCCGGGCCGGGCCGGAGAACGGAGCAAGGGCGTGTTGATAATACCTAAATAGAACAGAAGAACGTGGGGTGGAGTTAGCAGAAGTAGTCCTCGAGGTTGGATATGACCTGACGGCTAGATACATAAATGCAATCTATTATTGATCGTTGCCTCCCTCGACATTATGGTTCCTACCGCAATTAGAAACGGCGAAGTAAATAAAGCACTCTTTAGCCTCCTCGTCAGTCCTGTTGACCGGACAAGAATATCCCAATCTGGGGCGGAGCCATCATGTCCAAGTTGCCCTTGCTGAAAATGATTCCGATCCTCTTGTAGACTTCATGCATATGGGTGCATATGGGTTCATCGCACATCTTACTGCGCGGCGCGTTCTTGTGTCTTTTTCCTTGTGGTGTGGAGCGGACATTCGCCTCACCCGCCCCAACTTCGCAGTTTTGGCATCGGCCGTGCAACGTCGTAATCTCTCCAATGCACAAGCTCTTCCCCACATCCATGTTGATCCATCCATCTTGGGGAAGGCCCATCGCACCATCCCTGAAACAGCCTAGGGTCGCCGGGGATTTGGTGCAATTTGAGGGGTACAGAAGCTTAGCTTCGCAGAGCAGTGAGCCCATGATGCTGCTCATCATGTCATGAAAACTCAGGCGTGTACCTTTCCTAGCTTGTTCAAGCTCGATTCTACCTCCGATGAGCCTCGGTAGCTTCTCAGCTCCGTGCCAGTTTTAAGCATCAATTCCCCATCCCAGCAAGCCCTCCTTTTCCAACCCTCTCCTGATCCTTAATTATGGAAGGTTAAGGCCCGTGACGTCTCAGCTCCAGAATTTGTCTTCAATTCATTTCTTGCTTTTATTTTTCTCTTTTATATATATATATATATATTCCTTTTCGTCGACCTTCTCTCTTGTCGAACACAACTACAGATAATACCACATCCTAATCATGGCAGGTACCAATCTACGAGCGACGCTCGTAGCTCTCTTCGCCATCTTCCTGGCATCCACTTACGGCCCCGACGTCTATCGATGCCTCAAAACGGTCGGCCTCCTCCGCAAGCTCGAGAATACCGCCGTTGCGAGCTCGGCAGATTTTGTCCGGATCGAGGACACGGCTCAGTGCGAAGACGTCCATCTCCATGAGCCTAGCGGTCTGCTGTTCACCACCTGCGAGGACACCATTGTCCCGCGATCTAAATGGTTCCCTCCGCTGGCAAATTTCGACGATCCGAGCATTGCGGCGACTTCCCAGGGCTCCATTCATGTCGTCGACCCAAAGGTGCGCTGATGGCAATAGTATACCCGCAACAATGATTCTTTAGACAGGTGCTGATAGAAATCCTTCGTGCTAGACCTTCAAGTCCCAGAGGCTCACTATCGACAACTTCAACGGCCCCTTCATTACCCACGGGTTTGACATCGTCGCCGACCCCGAGCAGCCCGAGGACGCTGTCTACATCTTTGCCGTCAACCACGTCCCCAACCCGGAATACGTCGCCGCCAAAGCTGCCCAGGAAGGCTCCCAGGATCCCAACGCAATCCCCGATAAAGCGCACTCTCGGATCGAGCTCTTCTATTACGTTATTGGCGACTCGTCGGTGAAGCATGTCCGCACAATCAGCCACCCTCTGATTCAGACGCCCAACGACGTGTATGCGCAGAGTCCGAACTCCATCTTCGTCACAAACGACCACTACTATCGGGAGGGCCATATGCGTGCCGTCGAGGACTTGCACTACCGAGCGAAGTGGTCTACGACGATCCACCTGCAAATATCTGAACTCGAATCGTCTGATGCAACCGCCGGCGTCACGGGGAGGGTAGCGGCAGAGAACCTCCACAATAACAACGGCCTCGGTCATGGACGAACTTCCGACGAGATCCTCATCGCCAGTTGTGTCAGCGGCACGATGCACATCGCCAAGCTGCCTGCTGACCCGACCACTTCCAACATCACCGTCGTGGAGGACGTCATCGTCGACACCATCGTCGACAACCCCAACTATTTCGCCGACCCGTACGCTAAGAGCACCGGTGGCGAGGATAAGAGCGGGTTCCTGCTGCCCGGGCTCTCTCACGCCATCAACATTGGTCATAATATCCACGAGGCCGAGGCTGTGGACGGCGCCATGGTGTACTTTGTGCAGAAGGATGCTGCGGTGCCTGGGGGCTGGAGGAAGAGGCTCATTTTTGCGGATGATGGGACGAGGCTTCGGTCTGTGAGCGCGTCGCTGATGGTTGCGATTGATCCGGCGGAGAATGATGGGAAGCGGCAGGCTTGGTTGTTCGCTACTGGGTTCGTGTCGAGCAACATGATTGCTGTCAAGGTGGATCTCTGAGTGGGAGATGGAATCTTAGATTGTGGAACGGTGTGCTCATCTCCCAGTCGAGCTCGGCAGCTAGATATATAGGAAAAGGGAGCATTAATGTTATATTTTTATCGGAAATATCAGGAAATTTATTGACTTCTATAAATTACTATTTATATAGAAAACGGGGTGGTTTAAAGTAGCGGGGTACGTGGGATGGTCAACTTGGGGGCTAGTATAATAAAGTAATGGCTGCAATGTCTGGCCATTGACTTGAATATTGTGGATTGCTCCGTGTCTGAGGTCCTGATGTAAACCGGACCCAACTGGAGCTGGAGCTACAAGAACTTGATAAGTTCCTTCCTTAAGTTACGATGCGCATCAAAATAAGCTCCGCATAATCATTCAACCCAGTTCGGCACTAATTACGCTTTTAGTCCAACGGTCCTCTCCGAAATCTCTCTTTTCCCCTCCTCGTCCCTCAAGTCTCTAACCATCCGAGTTATCTAGATCGCGCTTCTTCCCATCTCGTCTCTTGACTGTATTTCATTATTTCATCACTCTAAAGACAGGGTCTTATTTCTTAGGCGTATCCGGCAATCCCTGGAATCTCCAATTAAACTAGTATCTCTTTTAAACACCTTATCGATCATTTTCCCCTCAGATCCTCAGTTTGGCCGAGTCAAGATCTGCCGGACCAAGCCTGGTCGTCGCCTCTTCCAGAGTTCTATCTCTCGTATGATCGCGGATCAATTTTGTCTCACAAGACTTGAATCCGCTGGAGACGACCCAAGAGAGCACTCATCTCCGTAAGACGGATCTTTCCTTTCCTATCAGTTCTCCCTTCGCGTCGCCCGCCCCAAGCTTCACCGATCTTCTTCCCCTTTGATAACCCTGGTTCTCAACTCCAGCGAGCAGAAAGCGGGAAAGGGCGTCCATACAGCGGAAGGGCCTCGGAATCATGAATCAACCTATCAACGTTTCGCGTCTACTCAAAACCAGAGGCAAGGACCTAACCACTCATTGTCCGGAAAGAGACTCAAACAAGATCAATCATCAACTCCACTTCGCTCCTACCCAAGAGTTATTCATTATTTGATTTCAGCGACGCGTTATCACAGCTGAGACAACGCCAATTCCAGCCCGTTATGTCGACCTCTGTTCCGGGCTCACTCCCGAACGGACAAATCGGAGCCAGTCTAAACGCTGAGACCGATTCTATCCGGATGCTCATAGCCAGCTTTTTCAAACTCAGCATCGCCCCGAGTTCTCCAGCAACAGCCAACCTCGCGGACCAGCCTTCGGACGATAGGTATCGAGAGAATACACCTGGTTCGTCAACGTCTCCCACAGCATCAGCAATTGAGAGTCTTCCAATCGAGCTACTGCGCCTTATAAGCCACAAGCTATCCCCTGAAAGTCGCGCCTCTCTGGCAGTCACGAGCCGTTCCATGCTCGCTGTACTCGGCACGGGTGTCCTGAACCTGAGCCGCGAATCTGGTGATAGAATTCGTTTCTTATGCCTTTTGGAAAAACAAGGCACGTTGCCGTCCCACATTCTCTGCCCCTATTGTTCAGTCTTCCACAGACCCGTCATGCCCACGTCGTGGGTTTCAAAGGACCCGAAACGTCTGTGTTATAAGGCCACGGGAGGACGCCGGCGGTGCGAAGAGAAGGCGGCCATCTCATCCTGCGACGTTTCATTTTCGACAGTTGCCGCGATTTCGAGGTCGGCCCGGCTCTCGCTAGGAATGTTCCCGCCAACGATCCTTGATACATGTGTCCGACATGGGCCTGAAGAAGGGAATCAGCCCCTTATCCGGATCTATACAGCGTGTAAGGTTGTGGATGGCACGTCCTGCTACGAACCAGAACATGCCTATATTCCCGGTCTTCGGGAATACACGCTTTGAGGGCTGCAGCAAGACTCAGGGAAATATTGAACCGCTCGCATGGTGCCCTTGGGCAAATTTGCCGCCATAAGTGATGGACGGACGCATACAATTTCATCCTCCCCGAGCCTAACCAGGCTATTGGACAATTTGCTGAAGCTCAACATGTCTGTCTGTGGTCGCACCCACTGGGGTGTTCGAGGCAGGAATGCGGAATCCTTCCCTATTCCATTTCGGCATCCCGAGTTTGTCAAGCCTGCCCAACTAATTACCTAGCTGAGAGGAAGGACGTCCCAGGTCCTAGTGGGCATTCACCGCACAGAGCCGTCGTGGTGACAACCTGGCATGACCTGGGCGGCGGTGTAAACGAGCATGGTTCCGAATGGGCGCTCTTTGTGGGCTGGCGTGTTGTATGGCCTCCCGCTATTGAATACAATGCCCAAAATGCCGCCATAGAGGCGCAATGGAAGGTTGAAAAAGAGCATTGAACGGGTGCCTGATGTAGACGGGAGGGAGAGTGTCTAACGGGTGGAGTGCTTCGACTTTACCGCATGTCAGAATACACGTTCTTGATGGACATTACTCCTACCACCTGATCGAATATCAACAAGAATTGCGGAAGCACTACGGGAATTCAATAACCGCACGACAGACATTCTTCCTATAATGTGATTGCGAGAGCACGATGCTGAACCCAGCCCAGCACACGACGAGAAAGGCCAGAAGAGATACAAATGACGTAGACGAACTGAGGTCCAACAAAAGAGACATCAGAATAGATAGACGAATAACATTCAACGGAGCCAAACAGACACTACAGGACGATAAGGGAGAATTCAGTTATCGGGGCCAAGGGCGAAAGGGGATCCGTGGTTTGAGCTGTTACGGAGGTGGGCAACGATTTTGTTGGCAGATCCCGTCCACCACAATCGCGGCCATCGCGAGATCAGCGAAACACTCGTCGGACCTTTATCTGACCAGAGCTCTGGACCTTCATGGAAGATTTGGATTGGCTGGAATCAAACCGTTCATAAAGGTATCTATGAACTGGAAAGTGACCGAGGGTCACGTATTGCTTCGGACAAAGTCGTGCTTCTTTTCACTCACCTCGGGTGTTGACGCCATGCGAGCAGCTGATGAATTGGAGGCAATTGTGAGCCGCTCATATTATGCCCTGGTACACGTCTGTGGTCAGTCACACTTACTGGACGGATAGATACAATTTTATCCTCCCCTCTCTCCATAAGAGGCCAGAGTATGTCGTTGCTCGTCACAAATGCTTCTGGTCTCATTCATTGGGGTGTTGAAACCGGAATGTGGGACTCTGACTGAATTCCTTTCAACCAACCAGATTTGCCGCGTATGCCCAACTATTTATCTCACGGAGAAGCTGGGTCTGCCCAATCCTAGTGGCAATTCACCTCAGAGGGCCGTCGTGGTGACAACTTGGCACGACCTGCGTCCGGATGAAAGCCCCTATGGCCTATGATACCGAATGGTTCCTCTTTAAGAGTTGGGGCTACAGGCCCCCTGTCGACCCTCGGTATGACGCCTATGACGCCGCCATGAAAGCTCGGCAGAGATATGAAAACAGGCATTAAATAGGCACTCGAGGTTAGATGGGAAGGATAGTGCCTGCGGGATGGCGCAGCTCTGCCGAATGTTAGAAATCACTGTCTTGATAGACATTACTCCTACTGCAACCCTATTGAATAGGTGGTCTTGGATACGTGTATCAAGTTTCCTAATCTTGATATGAGAGACTCGAGACTATGCGGTTCGGAAATCATGATGAAACTATTGCATATGTATCGTATGTATAATAGGAGCCAGTAGAAGGGGGGAGGGGGGAGTTCAACGCACGAGAGAACTAGTCCTTCTTAACATCGGGCTGCAATTGTGAGAGGACATCAGAATGAATTGAAATACCATAGATACTCATACCTCAGATAAAAGAGACGAAAGAATGCGCATGCAGATCACACCCCAACCAGACCCTCCGACTTGCCTCTTCAGATATCAGTGCCACATTCCAAAAGGATAACGCGTCTTTCATGAATCATAACGGCCGTAGGCGCAATCCAATATGCGCCCACAAAGAAGCAAAAGCCTACGTTCTAGAAGGTGGCTGCATTTCGGTTTTGCGGATCGCCCTGGAGCTTCCCTCTCCTCCATATCCGGACGTTTCCAACATCCAACAGCAGTCTGCTTCTATGTAACTCAACCGTGGCGAGGAACGATCGCTCCTTTCTTCTTTTCTGGCAGGACTGAGCTCTCATTTGATATTCCTTGACATTGTCTTATTGTCCGCCGGTCAAGATGTGGATGGGCGCTGCATGGTAGAAGAGGACTGGCCCCCGCGAAGTTTGCTCATCAGATGGGGATTGGGCTCAGCTTCGAAAGGGGCATCTGGGCTATCGACACGCGTCCCGACCTGATCGACGCCAAAATTTTCCAGTCTCTTTTTTCCCCTACTTTGTTCGCCGTCGTAGGCGGGAATTGCGCTCCTCGTCGCCGGATCACTGTGACCCGCATCGCCCACGGCTAGCACAGCCTGCGTCATTCGCATCGACGCTCTAGGGGAATGAGGAGAGAATTCGGTCATTGGACGAAAGGGAAAAGGGAGGGGCCCGGTGTTGCGGCTGCTATGGATATCGACAGTATCGTTACTGATATCGCGTCTTCAGTTATGGAGGTCTGGAAATAGATACAAGAGATGAGAGACCAGACTAGGTCGATACAGGAACTATGTCCCAACTCTGATAGAGCCGAAGGTGAAACTAGATAGGAGCGAATACGACACTAGGACCCCCCGCCCCTGTGCTTGTCCTTCGAACTTCCCTATTGATAATACCTTCGAGTGGCGGTGGGGATCAGCTAAGGTGCATATTCCTCTTCCCATATTTCATCTCTGAACCGCCACCACATTCCAACGTTTTGAGTTGAGAAGCTCAAGCAAGTAACAGATTTCTACTATAATATACGGTCTTTCAACATAGTAGACAGCTAGTTCCTCAGCGTCAAGCTCTCACACATGCCTACTTTACGATCACTTCACTGCACGCGCGGGGGTGTCGTCCAACACACTGTTTTTCGCATCCTCAAGAATGCAGTCGCCGCCTTCCAGGCAGGACCCATCATGTCATTCATCTAATAAAAATCAAAGTATAATCCCAATGTTCCCAGGTACGCCGGCCGTCCCGACCGGATAACTGCAAAATGAACCGCCGGGTATTTCAGAAATGCAACAAATTTGACGGATATATCCCAATGTCCCCAGATACGCCTTGGCCGTCCCGACCAGAGTCATAACTAGACATTTCACGACAGATAAAAAAAAAGGAGTCATATAAAAAAACACATGTGGGTGGAGTAGGTGGAGGTTTTGGGGGCCCCTTAGACCTTCTCCATGGTCTCGACCTCGATGCTCTTCTTCTCGCTCTCGGAAGAGCTCGCGCCGGTGCAGACGTAAGTCCTGAACTTGCGAGCAGGGAGTTTGGCGTAGAACTGTGAAGGGGGGGGCCTGAGTTAGCAGGTGTCGGATAGCAGTGTGGAGAGAGGAACCGAAACTTACCATCTCGTCAATCTCCTCAAGCGTCCTGCCCTTAAGCTCGGGAAGGAAGAAGAAGACCCAGACGGCGGCGATGATGCAGGAAGGTGCCCAGATGAAGCCATATCGAGGACCCCAGTTGAGGGAACTGGGGTTAATGAAGTAGGGGGCCGTGAAGGTTGTGAGCCAGGCGCCGAAGAAACCGACGGCGGCGGCGAGACCGAAGGTGTAGGATCGGAGGCGCTGAGAGGGGATCTCACCACCGGCCAGCCAGGCGTAGGGGGCAATCATACCCTGGAGTTTGGTCAGCTTACCGTTGTGAAAGGAGAAAAGAAGGGAAAAAGAAGAGTAGCAAACTTACGTTGTAGCTCATCATGTACAAGCAAGATAGAGCGACAACGACCTTGCCGGTAGTCGAGGTACCAGGGTTCTTGTGGTACACGATGGCAATAATGAGCTGAAGGATACAGCAGCCCAAGAGACCAGTGGTAAGGAGAACGCGACGGCGACCGTAGCGCACGACGATGAGTGAATTAAGAAGAATGGCAATGATGCCGATGGTACTCAGGACGTTGCTCATGGCGAACGGGTCGCTGACCTTGGCCATGGTGAGGAAGTACGCCTTGTACGCAATGATAAACATGGAGCCTGAAGCAGCCTGGAGCGTGACGGAGCAGACGGCTAGGATAGTACGCCTCCTGTCGACGGGGTCCCTGAACATATCCCAGATACCGACGCCGCTGGTGGTTTCTTTCTCCTTTTCGATGGCGGACTTGATCTCGTTGGCCTCGCCTTCGGCATCCCAGCCGACGGGGCGGAGCCAGCTGAGGGATTTGACGCCTTCTTCGTACTTGCCCTGGAGGATGAGCCAGCGGGGGGACTCGGGGATGAAGAACATGGCGATGGTGAGGAAGGTGGGCACGACGTAGATGATGCCGAGGGGGATGAGGTAGGAGGACTTGTCGGGGCGTTTCGCGGTGGCCCAGTCGATGATAGTGCCGACGAGGGTGCCCTGGAGAGTTTCATCCGTTAGTTTAATTGTCTTTCTAATCCTACCCAACTGCATTGCCATGCGAGATACATACAACAGAGGTGAAAAATTGGAACACTGTTAGGAACAGTCCACGGTACTTCGCAGGGCTAGACTCCTGGATGTAAAGCTGAGAGAACGTCATGAAGTAGCCGTTTGCCAAACCGATAAGGAATCGACCGGCGTAAAGGGCACCGATGGAGGTGGTAGTCATCATGATAATATTCGAGACGGCGCAGAGCAGACAGGCGAGCCAGAGGCAGTGCTTGCGGCCGAGCTTGGCGGCGGCGACACCGGCGAGACCGGAACTGATGAAAGCGCCGAGGGTCATGAGGGAGGAGATGAGCTGTTGTCGGGTGGTTTGGATGTTCCAGCCGTTCGGCACCTTGGGATCTTCATAGCCGAAAATCTTAAGAAAGATCTTGGGTCAGTACCGTTTCAATTGATTTCCGGCCTGGCTGTTCAATTGGATGTAGAGAGAAAGTGTACCTTCAAGAAGCCCACCATGGCCTGGAGACCTCCGATCAACCCGAAATCGACACCATACTGGAAAGGAGAAAATATCATCACACCACAAGCGAGGAAGACCTTCCAGTGGGCCCTCCAATTATCCGCGTTAGCGGTCGTCATCTTGAAGATTTGTGCGTCGACTCTTGAAAGAAGAGAAGGTGTAGTTGAGAAGGAAAGGGGGATAAACAAGAGCTGTCTTGTGAGATTTCCTCTTTCCTTTGAAGGCTTTTCTTCTTTTCACCAAGGAGGTAAGTAGACTACAAAAAACCAACAGATCACGGACTGGCTGTCCCAATTTTATAAGAAAAAAGCTATGACCAGCCGAAGACGAAGGGCGTAGCATTCACTTGTCTCTCAATCCTGCGTGGGAGACTCCTCGAAGTGCCGGTGTCCTAAGCACTGCAGACCCCTGGCAATCCTACAGCCTCTTTGGGCACAGGATGGAACATTGCCACTACACCCGGTTAGCCTTTCCTAGCATCCTAGCCAGATTAAGATTAGGGCAACGCGGGGTACGGGGTATCCCCAGCTCTACCCCACACCGGGAGATGGGCAGGATAGCTCTGAGTGGCTGTTGATCAAAGATAACCTCGTTTTATTGGGGTAAATATCTTTGGCGAGCTTGCTCAATGCGGTCCTGGTCATGTGGAGCCTGTTTCGTGGACCAGTCTATCGGACTCAAGCACCCGAAATAGAGGCCAATGCGAGTCTGGCGGGCACAAGGAGCCACTGGGTGTTCCAGGGGACAATAGTGGGCTCCCAAAGAGAGTCAAATGAATATTATTCAGGAGCAAGTGCATTTACGCACAAGGCCATAATACATCTCCATCTACCACGTACAGAAAATTCATCTCTTGTTCACGAGCTACACAGGAAATGTCCGGTTCTGACAAACCGACTCAAAGTGTATCCTAATTGTGTCACATAGACTGCTCTCAATCTAGGACGGAGTTGTCGTGTGAAGCTTAAAGGAGGTCCTGTGGCTGTCTTGACGTTTCCGGGATAATCGAGATAGTGTCGGCAGTCGAGCAGAGCCTCGTACGGTTTACGCGGCTCTTGAGTGGAGGACAGCTGAATCTCAGAAGATCTTAGGGCGCCTTGACTCGTAAGGATCTCGACTGCGTTATTGGATCGATTACTTCAGCTGTCGGCCAGCAACGGCAGGGCGGCATGCTACACCGAACCTAATATCTACTAGTACGAGGAATTTTCTTTTATCGAAGGCTAACTCATCCAAGGCAGTTGATGGTAGGAGAACTACAACCCTGCGGATGCGTAGGTGTCCTTGCGCAGTGTTAACAGGACGACGATCAATACCACGTTAAGTCCCATGACGCATGTGCGAAGTCAAGGTTCGAATTATTCTCTCATCTCAGATGAACAGGGACTGCATGTGGTAGCATTACCAACCAGGGAGAAAATAAGCTGAGCCGAATGTTCTGTAAGGACGGCCTGAAGCGAGACACACAACTAAACCGTAGACGCAGTCCTTCATGTCGACGTAACTGTCTGGCTATGCGAGCTTGGCATGGGGAAAGGTTGGGGTAGCTCATTCCCGAATCGAGACCTCGTCATGCTTGTGTGGCAGGGACACGATCCGGGTGCTCACCCCAAAGGAAGAAGCCGAGTATATTGCCCAAGACGCGTTATACCGCTGAACCTATTCATCAATCTATCTTATGATTGTGTTCCTCGACAATATATGCCGAGAAAAAAAAATCTCAACGGAAGACGGGAGACGAAAGACTGCCGTTCTGTTGGCCTGAGATGACATCTGAGGAGAGAACATCGAATTATTTGATGATATTCATGCTTCCGATATGTTGGAAAGCTCTTAATAAATAACTATTCCGTGTAACCCGGTAGACAGCTCGCTGGTGCAAACGAGGTCAGGCCTATTTTCCCTGTTTCGGCATCCAGCATGCCTTTCCGATAGAAGACAGGGCACGGCTATTGTGCCGTTTCTCCCCCTTCGCTAGCATGATTCCGATGGGAGCCCGGTTCCTCTCACTCCCCACTACTTTCGTTAGCATGGAGAGCGAAGAGAAGCTTCCATTGATGTCACCAGTAACGAGGCGAATTAGTATATGATATATTAAGGGGGCATGCGGATACATACTGCAAACCCAGCCGCTAGTCACATTTAGTATTCGATAGTGCCCGTTTACTCGCGTTTCTGGTCACAAGTCCTCTGCAAAGCCCTCTGCAATTCCAATTCGACCCTATCTTGTCCTTACCCCTGCTGTGGGCTCCAGCCTATCCACCCTACAAAGCCAAGGACAGAACCTAGTGCAGATATCAACCAAGTATACGTTATGGCTCACGCATTTACACTGTTCCCAGACGATCCTTCGGGGTACACGAACGGCCTCAAGTCGGACGACAGAGCCAAATATCCCAACACTCCATTTTTCCAAGGTCCACTAAAAGTTTCCCGAGTAGAATGTGACGTGTTCGAGCTCGAGACGTCTGGGGAAATCCCCAAGGACATCAACGGCACGTTCTACCGTGTGCAGCCCGACCCCCAGTTCCCACCCATGTTCGAGGAGGACGTCAACTTCAGCGGCGACGGAAACGTGACGGCCTTCATCTTTCAGAATGGGCACGTCGACTTGAAGCAGCGGTACGTGCAGACCGACCGGTTCAAGGCCGAGAGGCAGAATCGCAAGGCTATGTTTGGGAAATATCGTAACCCATACACGGACAATGAAATGGTCAAGGGCATCATCCGGACGGTGTCGAATACCAATATTTACTTTTGGCGCGGTGCCTTGCTGGCGTCTAAAGAGGATGGTCCTCCGTACGCCATGGATCCGACGACGCTGGAGACCATCGGGCGGTATGATTTCGAAGGGCAGATGAAGGCTCCTTGCTTTACGGCTCATCCCAAGATCGACCCGGAAACGGGTGAAATGGTCGCATTCGCCTACGAGGCAGGTGGTGATGCGCACGATGCTTCGCGTGATATCGTCGTCTGGACATTTGATCCCGTTACTGGAAAGAAGACTGAAGAGACGTGGTACAAGGCTCCCTTCTGCGGCATGATTCACGACTGCGCTTTGACCAAGAACTACCTCATCCTTCCCATGACGCCCATCGTGGCTGATCTTGAGCGGATAAAGAAGGGGGGTAATCACTGGGCATGGGACCCTACGAAGGATCAGTGCTACGGAATTGTACCGCGCAGAGGTGGAAAGCCAGAAGACATCGTCTGGCTCCGGGCTGACAATGGTAAGTTATTCGTTGCCGTGTCTTGCTGTTTTATCATGCTTTTCCTCTCTTCCTATTTTTCATGGACCGAAATACTAATGCGCTCGTCGCTTTTTGTCAGGTTTCCATGGTCACGTCGCTGGTGCATACGAAGACGAACAAGGCCGCATCGTCTGTGACTTGACAGTAGCAGACGGCAACGCCTTCTTCTGGTGGCCGCCCGACGACGCCGGCCCCGATGCCGTCCAAAAGTCCCTGCCCCAACGTCAACGCCTGATCTCAGACACCTTCCGCTGGGTATTTGACCCAAAGAGTCCCACGGATACTCGCGTCACGCCCTTCAAGCTCTACGGAACCAACGGCGAATTCTCCCGCATCGATGACCGGTTCGTCACGAAGCGGTACAGCCACTTTTGGCAGTTGCAGTCCGACAAGACGCGCCACTACGATATCCAGAAGTGTGGGCCTCCTGCGGGAGGTCTCTGGAATGTCATCGGCCACTACAACTGGGACACGGGCATTAAGGATGAATACTTCGCAGGACCTACTTGCACTTTCCAGGAGCCCGTCTTTGTGCCTAAAGCAGGCGAGAGTGCCGAAGGAGAGGGCTACCTCATGGCTCTCCTCAACCATCTCGACGTGCAGCGCAACGACTTGGTAGTCTTCGATGCTCTTAATCTCGCAAAGGGTCCGATTTGCGCACTCCACCTCCCCGTGAGAATGAGGATGGGACTCCACGGAAATTTCGTACCCCAGAGCGACATTGACGACTGGAATAAGCGGAGGCAAGGGGATGAGGGACCTGTACAGATTGCCAAGGAGCCGTTGGCATGGCAGGTGAAGCTGCCTCAGGAAAGGGGGGCAAATTGGGTCAATGGCTCCGGTTGATTTGCTATTCATGGCGACGGTTGCATCTAATTGAGATTTGGGAAAGAGCTTTATTTCCTCTTATGGCTAGGCTAGTCTTGCTGAATGTTACGAACTTTTGTCAATATTGACTTTGATGGATCCGCCGTCTTGGTCCCATAAATCTTAGCCAAGTGCCAAGCCCAAAGCTTGTACAAGGGAAGATGCACCTAGCGTCTACGGAGGGGGGAATTTTTGATGGCTTAACGACTGAAATAGCAGGTCGCTCAGTAATACAAGTTAAAATGGTTTGTATCTGCTCGAGAGCTATCCTCGATGCTCCTTGCCAGGGGCGCTGAAAATTCCAGGTCAACACAATCCTCGGCCCTTGTCCACAAGAACCCCTTCCCGACAAGTTTTGGATCTCAATGTGCCGATTGCAGGGATCGATGGGTGTAATCTGGATTAGACTTGTGAGGGCAAACCGTAATTGCCAGCTCCTCCAAAGCCAATGCTGAGTAGTCCCGATGACTATACAGAGAAGTTGCAACTGGCTAGCAATAACCACATCGTCGGAAGCATCGCGCCCTCAACTTCTCATTAATATTCTAGCACCATATTTGCCATCGGTTAGCTCGGGCCGTCTGCTCTCAAAGCGATGGAAGCATGTCAAAGCTAACAAATCCCCACACAATCTCTCCCCTGTCCCTCATCGGAATCATCAAACCGACGGGTCGGCACTCAGCTTCCTGAGCTCGGTGAGGGGTATCCGCACCCCGTTTCGGACCAGCCTAACACCAAAGGAGAACATAAAACTAGCTACCCCAATGGTTCCCTCCAATTGAACGTCCCATTCGAGTACGGCGAACCAGAGCTGCACCTTGAGTTAGTAGCGTACCTGTTCATTTTCTGGGGTACTGTGCCTAGTTATTTCCCGCTTGTTTGTTAATAATTTCTTTGTCACGGTTTGAGTCACTCCTAGCAGATATGGGTGACGCTATCATCAAGCTGGAGCAGACTGTCGAGGCGCTGCGAAAGGAGGTTACTCGTCTCAGTGGTACGTACGGCTTTTCTTCAGTGTTCTCAACAAAGAAAAGAAGTTGGTTTTTGACATTGTTGCGATAAACGGAAAAAGATCAGGAAGAGATTCGAAAGCTCCAGTACAAATATGGCTACTACATTGACAAGTGCCTGTACGAAGAGGTACGTGTTGAATGGTCTTCTGCGTCGTTTCCGCCTCGCTTTTTCTTCTCAACAGCTGGACGGACCCTGGTCAACTACATCCACCCACTTGCATCCTTTCCGGCTTGGCATCGGCGTTTGCAAGAAATGCACAATATTTTATCCCAAAATTCCACGACCTGCTAATCACGTTCTTAAAAAGGTCGTCGAGCTCTTCTCCGAATCCCCCGATACCTACGTCCAATTCCTCGGCGGCCGCTACCGCACCAAAGCCGGCGTCCGCCGCCTCTACGTAAACCGCTTCGCCAAATTCTTCGTCGGCGGCCGCAACGGCCCCGTGCACGGCTTCCTCCTCGACCACCCGCAGATGCAAGGCATCATCGACGTCGACTACTCCCAAGCCGACAATGGCACGGGCGCTGGGGCGATCGCCAAGGCCCGGTTCCGATCTCTTATGCAGGCCGGCGTGCATGTTAGTCAGGCGGCTAAGCATCCCCGCGGCGTGTGCCAGTGGTTCGAGGGCGGGGTTTACGAGAACGAATTCATAAAGGACGCGGATGGGACGTGGAGGATTTTGAAGCTGAGGTACTTTCCGTTTTGGCATGGGGATGTTGAACATGGTTGGTCCTACAAGGTTGCGGGTTTCGTGCCGTTCATGTCGACGACATTCCCTGAGGATGCCATGGGGCCGGATGAGCTCGTTGGCGAGGATCAGTGCATGATGTGGCCTGATACACGCGTGGTGCCGTTCCATTACAACCACCCGGTTACTGGGAATCCTGTGGTTGATGTGGACATGCAGGCGCCGCAGTACGGGGAGGATCCGGCGAGCTACAAGCCTGCGCTAAAGCTTGACGTTTAGTGTGTTTAGGGCGTATGTATATATGGAACATTGAATATGTTATTCGAATAGCCAAGAAAAGCCACGTGAAATGTAGAAGTCTTGCCCTTCCTTGCATTTGGATGTAGCTACGCGATGTCTGTCATGGTGCGTTTAATGTCGAGTAACGCATCTACATCCTCAACATTCACCATATAAAGTTGGCGGGGAACAGCATCTCCAACTCTTCATTTTTCCGCTAGTCGCTGGAGATCCCTAGTTTAACATCGGGAGAGACATTTAACAACGGAATAAATGACAGGAACCCTTGTCATATGCCCTTCTGTCCCAGAGAAACCAGTATCTAGGAAGAGGGCAGTAAAAGACTCGGTGGATACAGCTAAGATATATCATTAAATTCTAGCTTCAAAACGAGAAAATACTTATAAAGAGTTTAAAACCTGAATGAGAGAAGAAACGTAAAAATCAACAATTAGAAAAATTCATCGACCGACGAATGTATGAGACAGGCGATCAAAAAGAAATAATATTGAAATAAAAATAAATAATAAAACAAAAAGCTCGCTCGCATCCGCCCCCAGGATCGAATCCTAGTTACTTCCGCGAGCTACGAAAATTGCAATTTTCTAACCTTCTGAGCGCTCCAATGACCACTTGGCCACCGGTTACAGTCGCTACTGCTTGAGCTACTCGGTTGAGAGTTCCGGCCATGGCCTCGTATATAAAGCAATGGCTGGTTTCCTACAAATTCATGTGGAAGGAAGTTCCAGGCCCGCTCCTGCCTTCCACAAAACCAGCCGTAACTTGGCGGTAGCCAGATTCCTCAACATTCCATACCAGGTCAGGACTATTTCTATTCTCATAGCTCGAGAGGGAGCTTGAAGAGCCTAATTGCATTTGTCCTGCCTATGCTCTCCTTCTGATCCTCGGGCAAATCAATGTCCTTCCACCAGTCCTGCGCCTCCTTGATATCGTCGTAAGGGTAGTCTGCCTCATTCGTCAGCGAGCTCGCACTTCACCGGTCGGAAGTAAGATACATACCAATGGAGTAGAGGCACCTCTCGACACCGACCTCATTAACGCAGTACTTGAGACCCTTCGTGTTGAAGTTGCCCGAAGTCGTGAGCGAGATGTTGTGCGTAAAATAGTAGCTATAGTCCTCCTTGGACGGTCTCGATGCCTTCTTCACCGGTTTGTTATACCAGTGATCCGCTCTCCAAAGATTGAACGGAATCCTATCCCATTGTTAGTAACTGCCACTTTTTTCACAAAAACAGATCTCAGCATATAGATGGTACTCACCCCTCTCCAAGATGTCCACAGACAACCTGCACCTTCGGAAACTCATCGAATACACCACTCGACATTAGCGCGTACAAGTGAAAGCTCAAATCCAGATGGAACTGCACCGCAGCCCCGACGAGATGCTTCCTGTCCCCATACTTTGCTCCCTTCTCCAACTCCGGGTTGCAGGGATACCTCGGATGCATGTAGACCGGCACATCGAGCTCCTGGACTGTCTTCCAAAACGTCCGATACTCCTCCTCATCGAAATACTTCTTCCCACTCCCATCCGCGCCGGTACTCTGATAATCGTTCAAAATCGCCCCAAACATTCCCAGCTCCTTCACAGCCCTCTTCAACTCCGCCGCCGCCTCCTCCGCATCGTGCATAGACAGGGACGCCAGCGCCCCGAATCTCTTGGGGTTCTTCTTCACCTCGTCCGCAAGCCAGTTGTTGGCCGACACGGCTGTCTGCTGAGCTTTAGCGCGGTCGGGCTCGCCCTGGGGCCCCGGGGACGTGACGGAGAGAAGCATGTACTCGACGCCCTCGGCGTCCATCTGTGCCAGGCGGTGGGTGTGGATGTCGGCGAGCTTTTGGGTAAGGGCGTGAGCTATGCTCGAGGAGGAACCCGTGACAATGGCGGCAGGGGCGTACATGGAGGCCGAGTCACCCAACCACTGCAGGTCGGAGGGGTCGATGACGGCCTCTTCGATGGCGATGGTCCCTTTGGCCATTTTTGCTATGGGATCAACTACGTCTGGAAACGGTGTGATTGAGGAGCTTGAAAATCGAAGGTGCCGCTGCTTCACTGCAACTAGATGATGCAAAAGATTTCCCACTTCACGACATATTCACTCATCAAATGCTCCTCTTCGCCGCGTTTACAACTCTCGTATCCATGCATGCGATCGGAGAGTGAGGAGAGGGAACGGCGTCGGCGTATTGATTCCGTCGGGTTCATTAAGCCGATGCCGTGAAACACGAGCTTCGGTGCAGGGCAGTCGGACTCCATCCGCTTAATGTCTCCGATAGATGAGACAGTCTTTCGCTAGATTTTCTCCGAGTCTTTGCAGCCGTTCTCTTTCTTTGTTCGAGTTTGTGATATATCCATACCCCCGGCAAGTGCAACTTGGGGTAGGAGTATGTATTCATTGCGGTTTCCGACAATTCGCAGATTGCGATACCTTGCATCACGTGGTTTCCATAGGCAAAACGTGACAACAATGGCTTCCTGCTTAGTCACTCATCACCCTTCGTCGTCGTCCCGACTATGGCGGCATCCGACATCTCGTCTCACAACCAAAGACGATGACCATGAACTTTTGCCCTCTTTTTCCTCTCTCTTTTTTTCCAAACGTTGCCCACAATGCCACAGCAAGTTCCCAAGGTGTCGACCCCGCCAGCGGGACCACATCTACCTATTGAAGAAGTTGATGAAACAGCTGGCGTTGGTTCACCTCTCATGCAGACATTATCGGAGGGACCCTCCAAGTCAAGAACTCCTTCACGCTCATCCTCACCACAACAGCCTCCCTCTATCACCGGGGATCCCTCTCTTATATTAGCTCCTTAGCCAAGCAACATTTTCTCCGCAAACGTATGTTTGAATTTCAAGCTTGACCTGCCGCCCCTAAGACAAATCGTCGCTGCCCCTGAACCGCCGCCCAGCACACGGCCCAATGGCGGACTTGACCTTCCAGACTTTAGGGGATACCGCTTCCTCTCCGATCTGCCACTGGATGACTCGCCTCCAGCTATGAGGTATAAGAACTTTAAGGCTCCACTCCTCCGCAGGTTTCTCAAGCATGACCAACCTGTCTGGTTTCTGAAACGTATGGGCCAGGGATATGAAAGCGTCGTGTATAAGGTTCTGGTTGATCGGAAACGTTTCGCCCTTAAAATTGTGAGTTAACCAACTTCTCACGGTCTAACTGGAATTTGCCCGTTGTATATATTACTTGTACTTATTTAGCATTTCTTGCAGTTTTGGAATACCAGATCAAACAGGACCCAGGGCAAGGACATGTCTTTCAAACATTGGCCTTTTCTGAATGAATGCCGAACAGCAGCCAGAATTGAGAAAATCCGATGGGCAATCGGCCACGCGGAATCGCCTATTATGGTAAACGCCAACATATTAGACGACACGGACATGCGGAAAAAACATGTGGTGTTTTAGCGAAGACGGCCAGGAAAACCCAGTCGAGTTTGAAAACGCAGTGCCGATGACTCCCGCCGACACCATCGTCCGCTGTCACGGCTGGCTGAAAATCCCACGCAAGCAACTGCCGCCCGATTTTCATTACACCCGTATACTAGGGAGGCCGAACTGGTATGAAGAAACTGCGCACTATTTTGCCTTGGTGTACGACTATGTTAAGAGAAGCCCCCGCGATCGGGAACACTACGTGTTGCAAGAAAACATTGACTTCTTCTCCTATTCGGGTTTCACCTACTGGTTTCGACATCCTAACAACTGGCGGGGTGAACGATTGGTAGATTTTGGGGATCTAGCATCTCCCTTCCGGTTCCGCCCGAAGTGGTATGGCGCTCCTCCGCATTCCACATCTCTGGACTTTTTCGACCCACCGAGGAGGGAAACATCAGAAGACGAAAGAGATTCAAGTTTCTCTCCTAAGACACTCATTTTGCCATCACCGCCAGTGGATACATCTAACTAAAGTGTCGCTTCCGGCCACTCTTGCCAAGCGGCAGCTGGCGCCTCTTTTATGAGACTCCCTACTGCGCGAAGGGGCTGTGCAAAGTCCCATAATCTCGGCTTCTTCCGACGTTCTTGAAGTCCTAATACCTCGGGTACGTCATTATCTTGCTAATCCCCCCCCAAATTACCTAGTGTCGCACGCATTGTGGAGAGAAATATAAACTATATTAAGTACTCTGTAGTATGATGTACACTGCCTCAGTACTCCGTAAACTCTATTTTGAATAACTTTAATGGAGTCAGGGGTGAAACGATATGATTTGTCCGCCCTCGTAGTTTAGGTTGGCTGGTCTATCACGTTGCCATTATTCCCATTTCTGCTCAAACACACCGTCCGATCTGGCTGTTTCAGAAGCACCTCCGGACTACCTCCGATGAAATCAAGAGTAAAACCGCCAGAATAACGAATACGTTGTTGCGGTGAGAGTCACCTGGTAGGGTAGAAGGGTCAGCAATGAGCATTATAACTTGGACCTGCCAAAGACACCCGTATTGCACCATGAGAGGCTACCGAGTGAGGCAATAGAAACATACCTTCCTCATCAAGACTATGCGTGATCACAACAAACAGGTTGAGAGGCAAACGCATGAGGCTGTACGTGCTGCCACGAATTTCGTCGCTTACGACCTCACTCTTCAACAGGTTAATGGCGGGGAAATACAGCCCAATGGACGTTTCAACGGCAATAAATGCGTAAAAGACGTATGACTCCGTCGACATCATTGACGCCGAGCTCAAACCCACACAGGCTATAAGAAGGGCGGACATCAAGACGAGGGTAGCACCCTGGAAGCCTGGGCGCTTGAGATTGAAGACGCAGGATCCAGCCATCATGGCACACATGAAGCAGGCAAAGATTAGCCCAAAAGGAAGCTCCTCTACCTCATCAGGGTTAGGAGTGGCAGAGGTACGGGCGCTCTTCAACGCCGCGGACCAAAAGAAGACGAAGAGATACATGGCGCTTTCGAAGGAGGTGGTCGCGAGCAGAATCGCCATGATTCGGGCATCCGACGTAATCGCTTTTAGGGAGTCCTTGATGGAGACCCCTTTGGAAGATAGGGCGCCGTTATTCTCACCCTATTTACCCAGTTAGACAACTTTCATATGGGCTGCGGTTAAGGTGATGGAGTTCCGGGCTAAGAGTTACGTACCCATCTCTTAGAAATCCAACCCATTGATAGTAGACAGCACACGACGCCGCCCATGAACGGCCAGGCCCGACTGCCGAAGACCTCGACCATGGCATCGCCACATACCCCCATTGCTATGGCAATCATTGGACTCATGATGGCGGCATAACTGAAAACCGACGACAGGGATAGCGATGAGTCGGAGAGGCCTCGAGAATGATACTCGGACACCATCCAAACATCGAAGATGGAGAATAGAATCGTCGTCGCCACTCCCCCGGTCAATCGTCCGACGGTCAAGATTATAAGATTGTCGCTAAGCATCGAGAGGCAGGTTACCACGTACATTACGCCGTAAATTAGGCACCCGAGACGCCGACCATACTGATCTGCTAGCCGTCCGACAAAGGAAGCGGAGACAGCGCCACTGATAAAGCCGACGGCATAGAGCGCGCCGACGATCCTCTCGGGAAGTTGTTTGTCATATTTGTAGATGGCGTAAATATGTGGTCCCTAGGACGAGAAAAGTTCAGACGTCGTCGCCTTGACCAGAAAATCCCGCCAGAGGAGCATTTGGCTGAGCGATATTGACGTTACGACTTACCTGGATCCAGTCGGCGGCGACCGCAAAAGCATACGCCGGGAAATAGTCAAGAAGAAACTTGGATATTTCCTTTGCCTGTGAAGCTTGAACATGGGAGTCAGCTGAAAGATTGCTTTCCTTGCTCTCCTCGTCCACCTTCTTCGTCCCTTGCAGATGTCGATAGTAACGATATAGAAGGAACAAATTGGCTAAGGCGAAGCCGACGAGATTAAAGACGTAAAACTCCATATCGTGCCCCTAAATTCGTTGAGGAATGAGGATGGCATGAGCAGAGAAGTTGGTAAGGGCGCGCCAGGGAAACGGGAAACGCATTCCTCTAAATTTAGATGTGAAGACCAGTAATGACCTTTATGGGACCTGGGCCTGGGCCAACCGAGTTTAGCAAGTGACGGTCGAGCCAACATGTTGGATGTCTGCCCACCAGGCTGCCTCGGGTCAAGGGGGGGGGGGTGTCACGCCATGCTTTAATGGTATGTCTCGCAGGGCCAATCAATCGAGGATCTCCGCATCCATGTTACCTGCCGCTCTCCCAAGCGGGTTAGGGCGGGATCAGGAACCAATATAATTGAGGATCTCCGCATCATGCTATCGGCCGCTAGCCCAAGTAAGATAGGGGTGTTCAGGGATCGACTTCGTATTCAATCCAATTCAACCCCTGGCGGCCAAATACGCCACCCCACGTTCAATCAGGGGCGCGTCTCGAGATTGATGGTTATTTTCCTTTCCCTCTTCCTGACACCTTTCGTAGAAAAAGCAGTTTTTTCCCGCTTCTGATATTCTTGCTTTATCCCAGTCTCACATTACACGAGAATCATCGGCTATTATTCCATTGGCAAAATGACAGGACCAAGGACGAGGTTTTATACCATCTTGAGCGTGGTGGCCGGCGTCCTCGTGCTCGCCGCCTTGATACACGCCATGGACTATAACACTGCGTTTGAGATTTCTCGCATGATGAGGTAGGACACAAAACTCCCTGCGCTCCCGTGATATCGACATTCCACCTTCGATGATCTGGCTCTCTATTCCCTAAAGAAAACATGCTCGCTAACAACCGTCAAAGATCTGGCAAGCCGGGTGAACCCAACCCCAACAACGCCCACCACCCTGAACACCCCCCCGACCACCCCGACCACCCCGACCACGCCCCCCAGACTGTGAACTATCCACCGAACCAACAAAAGACCTGGTATCAAATCGCCGCGGCGGCTGGCACGGACAAGGTCACGACGCACGAGTACCAGTATATGTACGAGAAATATCTACCCCCGATGCGCAACAGGCATGTGAAGATGCTCGAGATTGGATTGGGCTGTAACATGGTTCGTATTCATCCTGCTATTTCTCACCAGCGCTCTGTCGAACGTGGAAATTAATTTCTATCGTAGAACTATGGCCCCGGAAAGTCTTACAACACCTGGCTCGAGTATTTCCCCGACGTCGACCTCTACTTCATCGAGTACGACGCGGCATGTGCGGAGAAATGGGCCCACAAGACACAAAACGCTCACGTCTTTACCGGAGACCAGGCCGACGCCGCCTTCCTCGAGGACTTTATCAGCAAGGCTGGCATGGACTTTGACCTCATCATTGATGACGGCGGACACACAATGGACCAGCAGATCACCTCTCTCAAACACCTTTGGAAGGCCGTCAAGCCCGGTGGCTACTACATTCTCGAAGACCTGCAAACAAGCTACGAGGGAGCCTACCATGGCGACCCGTCCGCCAAGGATCCGACGATTGAAACAGCCACCAAGTTCATCTACGAGCTAATTGATGACCGGATGACTGGCAAGAACAAGCACGAGATTAGTAGTGACATGAGGAGTATTGATTGTATGCGGGAGGTGTGTGGATTCACCAAGAAAGTGCCCGAGAATAGGTAAAAGAGGCCTTAACCGTTTTGTACTCTTAAAATACTTTCCATAATAATAGTCATAATAACTGTCGGAATATCACCGCACGAGGACTCCACCTCACACAGGGCAATCAGGATTCAGAGGACCCGTAGAGACGCCGCCGTAGAGTCACAGAGTGACCGCCCGCGGGCTACAAGCGACCCATATCCGCCATAGTGACGCGGAGGTGTCGGCGTGGAGTAGGGTTGGGGAAGACCTACGGAGGGATAGCTATATGCTGCGACGAACGACGGGAGGAGGCAGCAATGATTAGTGAATTGAACTGAAATACCCTACACTTCACAGGGACCTCGCAGGCAACCCGCTGTCCCCTCTCACTCCGTGATGCAACCATCTCTTACAATAACGCTCTGGGCTGGTTGCAACCAGTCTCACCTTCAAATTGCCCGGTGCTAAGTAGTATCTGCGTCTCACTTTGTCGAAACCAAAAACGGGACGCGTCAACCCTAACCCTAATAGACAAACTCGTGTTAAAACAAAGGTGGTACAGTACGTCTCTTTCGAAAGAACGCGACGAGCCCGAACTACTAAAAGGATGAGCGGCATGGTACTGCCCGGCGCATGTCTGCGCGGTAGAGTAGGGAGCTGGCTCACAATTTTATTGCGGACTAGGGCACGCGTTCGGAATACAAGCCGCGTCGCGTTTTCCAGAACGGGCGGGGGAGAGGCAAGGCATAGGCAAGCGAAGCATGGGAGCAGGGGATCGGATATTCAAATACCACTCCGAGGCATAAGACGGGATGCTATTAGCCTATCATCCATTCCACCCCTTTTCGTCTTTCTCGCGTTCTTACTTTCTTTTCCTTGTCGCCATAGTTATTTCGTTTTATTTCGTCTCGCCGTACCTCGGGAGAGCTAGCATCGTCTTCAATCCACCAGCATCGTTGGTATCTAGTCTAGAAAATTTCAAGTATAGTTTCCTCTTCTTCCTACCCGCGCTTTATTTACAACTTATAAATGGAGATATGAATCGGCTCCTGGCGGCTGATGTAGATCGTGGCTTGCTCGAGATAGGAAAGTTACTCATCCCTCACGGTCTGTGTGCAATGAATTATGAGTGAGTGCAGGAAGAAGAATGGAAGCAACGGAGTCCGGAGGGTTTGAGAGAATAGGTGGTAATGATTTTATATTAATTTGGAATAGCATTTTGGATAGTGGAGAGGGTGTATTGATTAAAACAATGGGAGAAAACTAGGGTCATGATGGAAGCACTCCATGGAAACCTCTTCGGAGTTTGGTTTATTATGGCTTGTGCAACACCCAAATATCACTCTCAACGTGTCGCCCCAGCTGCCTCTCATCGTCCCAGTGGATGATGGGCTCGCCATCATGTTCCCACCCACCAAGTTTCTCCCCCAAAGCAGCCACTTCACAGTCATTGCTGGTGGACCTATCCAATTGAGTTTTGCGCTCCTCCAGCCACCTTTTCCACGTGGCGACTGGCGCCTCGGCCACGATACTCTCTGGGGCAATTTTTAACACTCGCGCCCCCATTCGAATGTGTTTCCGCAACCATGGGTCGAATGGGAGGGCCATCGGTGGCTGCTGCTGATCACCGCTAGCCTCGGACGCGCCATTCTTGTCTTCGAGGGCATCCAACGACCACGTAAGACTGCAGGGTTGGTTCGGCTTTCCCTGCGCCCAAGTAAGGTACTCTTCCAACGGTACGTTGGGATACTGCCGCTTGAGCGTCGGGTGAAGTGGGACAACAAGCGCCCTGAGGCCATGCTGCTTCGCCAGAGCTTTGAAATTGAGGAGCAACGCATCCGCAACGCCCTTGCCCTTCAAGTCCGCCACCACGTTCACCAAAATCGCAGACAAAGCGTTCGGCGGCTCCACAGCGCGGGAAAGTGAATCATGCAATAGCGGGTCGTCATCCCTCCGCCGGGGTGCTGCGTCGGCCTCTGTCGGCGTGTCGCCCCGGCGTGCCCTTGCTTGAAGGACACCCCTGGCAATTATCGCATCCCAACCGCGGTCAGGAAGGCTAAGAGCCCACCGAATGGACCCGCTGATATCGAGTTTGCGATCAGCTAGCTCCGGCCAGTAGAATGGCACGCACACGCCAATGGCGACGACTTGTTCGTCCGATTCCCTGACGACCATGGTTTGAAAACGGGCCAGCTCTTCGATTTCTCCCAGTGCCTCCCAGTGCGGATTGTCCGACTCATTCACCCAGGGCGGCCAGATTGCGTTGAGGGGATGAACCTCATCGTTGGCGATTTCCCAGAGGTCCGGACGCGACGCCGCCGATTCGAGGCGGAGGCCGTCGTCGAGTTGGATATCGGATGATTTCATTGATGTATTTTGCCAGGCTGTCTTTCTTTGAGATGGTATTGGCGAAGAGTGGATTGCTTGGATTGCTTGGATTGCGGATTGCGGCTTGCGGCTTGCGAGGGTGTAAGGAGAGGAAGTACTGGCGTATAACGAAACATGACGACCAGTGTACTTTGCTCGTATTATATCTTGGAACCGCCAAGCTAACACTCCTCCGCGTTATTTTCCTGCAATACGACTCAAGGGCGTGTTCTCCAAATTGAACACCCCACCTCCCATCATTAGCTTCAGTAGAAGAAGCAAAGAAGGTGACCAGCCCAGCTGAGAGCTAAGAGCAAGTTATTACATGACTAGAAAGTCGGCGTTACACTAGGTAGCTGAATGACCAGTGGGCCCTCCAGGGAATAAAGAAGGAAGGCTAGGAACAACTTTGGGTTTGTTCTCTGAGCTCTTTAGTTATGTGGTTAACTTGCTCTCAGCTCTCAGCGGGGTTGGTCGCTTTCCTTACTTCTTCTACTGAAGCTGATGAAACTCTCGGTCTAATTGTAGTATTCTTGGAGTTTTCACTGAACTTCCTCCGTGGTGCTCTCGATAGTGCCCTTGAGCAGTTCTAGAGCTTGCTTTCGAGCCCATTCCTAGTCCTACCCGGGACTCATCCCTGGCTAGCTGGAAAGCTGTCTAAAATTCGGTTAGACGGCCCCGAGTCTGCCTTCACATCTTCGCAGCATACGAATCAGTGATGAGAAGACCGCCGGAGAAGTCGGGTAAGCAATAAAAGACATGGTCATCGATCGAGCAAGCGTAATACGGCTACAGTTACGCGGCGTCTTGGTAGTTTCGACGCCCCTTTCAGAAACGCACACACGGCCTTTTACAAGGGTGAGGATGTGAACGAGTTTAAATTTACCTTACTAGGACGGGGCGTTCCGATGTCACCCATCTCGTCGCCATAAGCACTCTCCTTCTCATGGTCCTAGCGACGACCCCATCCCCCCGCCACATATTTGATCCCATAAGCGTTCGGTGGCTTTGCTTCCCGACGTCCTCCCTCATGCCCACTTGAATGGTGCTTGAATAAAAAAGAATAAATAAATAATAAAAAACATTACATCTCATCCGGCGCCCTCCCTCTCCACAGTTAACCAGACCAGTATCAGACAAGTCATTATTAGTCTTCTTAGGCAATATTATACACCTCCCATCCTTCTCCCTTATGTATCGAGCAGTGACTTTAATACTTGCACTGCTTCATCCTGCTCTAGTCGCGTCGTTCTTCCAGAACAGCCTTCAGAGGACGTCCGGTAAAACGAATCGAGAAGTATTGGTTCCACTTAAAGTCCTCAATGCTGCGGGAAAGCAGTAAGCATCGGATCGCCTTCAGCCGATTCTATCCGGTAAGTGCTTACCTCGTATCGTAAGGTGTGACCTTGAATCTCCGGAAAATCGTAGCGAATGTCCCGAACAGTGTCATGTATGACAGGCTATAGGCGAAAGGAAGAAAAGAAGCAGAGAGTCAGTGTCACTGATATGCAAGTCTCATCATCAGATCTCGGACGTACTGTTCTGCAGGACACATCCGACGGCCCCGGGAAAAAGCGACGAGAGATTCGGAGTGATCTTTCTCCACCCACCGCTGAGGGAAAAATTGTTCCGGATCGGGGAACACTGACGTGTCCATATGCACAAAGTAGGATGATGCGCCGACGACAGCCTGGTGGTAATGGTCACCGTTAGCACTTTGTTGGACATACACATACACATGTTGTACGTAGCCCCCGTGGAACGTCGATACCGTTGGAGGAACAGAGTAGCCGTCAACTTGGGCGCCGTCGGATCCAACAAGGCGAAGGGGCCCAGTCGCTACACCGTGCGTCAGACGTACACTCTCCTTCACGACGCCGTTCTGTTTGATGAGGTTAGAGTCTAAAAGGGGAGGAGAGAAGAGGGGAATTCCGATACTCACGAGAATAGGGAGATGCCGCAATTTTTCATACGATGGGACTGGGGAAGCTGGTTCAGGCCAAATGGTCCGGAGCTCAGCAAACAACCTTTCCTGGAGATCTGGATCCCTGGCTACCATAAAAGTCCCGAATGGCATGATGTTGGACTGGTCAATGATGCCTCCCCACATAGTGACTTCGGCCTCGGATGCCAGAATTTCGTCGGAAATGCCCTCTGAAATTCCCAATTTTTCTTCCGGGTGTGAGTTCATAAGGCGTTGCATCATACAGTCGGGGTTTTTAGGGCGTTTCCCTTCCCTTTCGTGCTTGACAAGGGCCATCATCCCCTATTGTTTTGGTTTCCAAATTAGCCCTCAAGTCTTGCTGACCCCTGTGTTTCCCCAGACTCCTATTAAAGCATCACCGGGGCTGCTTTATGGACGTGGATTACGAAGGAGAAATGAGAGTGACGCGACTGGGCACCTACATCCCAAACTTGCAGCCCCGGTTCGAAATCGCGGCCGATCCGAGAGAACAACGGATTCGGGAGTCGGAATACGAGATCGTGCAGATTCGGAAAGTTTCTGCTCAGCCAGAGCGTCCAGCTGACAGCACGCGACGTGGCAATGGTGAGCCGGTCGTCAAAGTCCTCGCTGGTCAGGGACCTGAGGTGGTCCGGAATCTCGCTAAAGAGGAATTCATTCACAATTTTGAGAAAGAGGGAGCGGTAGCCCATGTCCAAGTTGCAGGGGCTCCCCCGTCGTGCATGTACGGAAAGGAGGGACCCAAACCTCTCCAACTAACGATTCTCTTGAATTAGCGGACCGGCCAATGAAAAAGTTACCTATGTGAGTGAGGACGAAGACCATCGAGTGGACAACATACGCTTTTCTTGATCTGGGGCTCGCACTTGTCATAGTGTCTTTTTGAGAATAGGGTTGCTACGGGTCGATATCGCTGCTTGTACTCTACCGGATCGGTCATGGTGAAGAAGGTCTCAGCTTGACTCCCCAGGCTCGCGTAGTAATCGGGGTCCTTTATCCCCTTGAAATTTCTTGACATAATGTCATGATAGGCAGCTGGCCTGCAAAAGTCAAGCTGTGTTGGCGATGCGTCAGTGATGGCCTCACTGACGGTGGTGGTATTGTATTCAATGTAAGCTTGAGGGGGGAGGGTTCTTCTCAAGTACCTCGTTTGGAGAGATGCGAACAACGGGCCCTTCACTACGATTAGCGATTCTGTCACACACGAAAGAAAAGAAAGAAGAAAAAATTGGTATAATGTGCCGAGTTGATACCATATTGTTCGTGAAGCTCTAAGGACTTGTGTAGAAGTTTGCCATCCTTCCACACCTGGTAGTACGCCCGGTACAATGTCGAGACTGCGGCGAGTTTCGGGCCCGGAAAGCCTGCCAGAGGGTGGAAGTACAATCTATAGACGATAACGCATAACCTGTGGACCAACAGGACCAGCGAACAGCCCAGGGCCCAAGCAAAAACCGCCATTGCTGCTGCGCCGACAAGTTGTTCAGAGTTCGGGGACGGGTTCGACAGATGCCCGTTGACTGGACTAAGGTGAATCGTGGGACAAGTAGTATGCAATAGTAACAATGGCTATAATTAAGCGATTCTGAAGAGATCTTCTTTTCTCTCCGTTTACTCTACTCCGAGATTCTAAGAAAGCAATGATTTCCTCCGAAGAGCCGACCAGCTTTCAGCTCGTTAGCCACGAAGATTGTTTTGGCCTGACGCCACCACTTTAGCGCAGCTGTGGTTCCCATACAAAGCCAGTGGCTGGCTACGTAGCTTGGCCACTTTGCTTTTATCCTGAAAGATGTCTCTGTCCTAATAAAGGAGAAGAAAAGAAGAAGGAAGAAAAGAAAGGCTAAAACAAGTGACAGCTATGATCTACGCTGACAAGTATTTGAACTTCTCCGTCGCCGGGGCCGTGGAGGAGGAATCAAGCTAGATTGGCAGTGAAACAAAAAGACAAGAATAAGAAAAGTGTCGACATCCACGGTTAGCCCATTGGCTCGTCGGTATCAGCCGTGTTGATTGATTTATGAACATCGAGTCGGCCCTTCAGGTGAGTCAACAGATCAGCAGCTAGCATCAATACAGCCAGCTAGGCGGAGGGGGAAGGATCAAGGGGGAAAGAGGAGGGGGAAGAGAGAGCCTCTATCAGAGGCACGAAGCTGGCGGATGTTATAATCCTCTTCAGGCAGTGCTCCTTCAAACGGGCATTTTCTTTGGCTTCTGGGACCCTGAGCAGACTGTATTTTTCTGTGTAGTTGTATTTTAACCTTCCTTCTTTTGTTGTTTTCACCTTAAATTTCTCTTATTCATTTTCCGTCCTGGATATCGTCGGATCTTGCCATGGCCACCCATCCAGCTCAGAAGTGGGGGATCCGGTGGCGGTCCAAGCCATCCTTCATCCTAACGACAGTTGGAGTGGGTCTCTTTATAGATCTTCTTCTATACGGAATCGTGGTGCCGGTGCTTCCGTTTATGCTCCGCGACCGCCTTTCCATCCCGGAAGCACAGATCCAGTCGTGCACGTCAAGACTGCTGGCCGCATATGCAGGGGCATCTGTTGTATTTTCACTTCCCGCGGGATGGATCGGAGACAAGTTGGACTCTCGCCAACCGCTGTTCCTCGTTGGCCTGGTGTTTCTCCTCATCGCGAACGCAATCCTGGCGTTGGGCGAAACCATGACGATGCTGGTTCTTGCAAGAATAATTCAGGGCATATCGGCGGCGGTCGTCTGGACTGCTGGACTGTCCATGGTTCAACACACAATTGGCTCTGAAAACATGGGCAAGGCCATGGGAATGGTAAGCAAGCATTTCTCACCATTTTCCTCGTCCGTGACGCTTTTGCTTTTGTCCTGCTTTATTTGAATTTGCTGTATTTTCTTTTCTTTCCGCATCAAATGTGTCCAGACATCAAACTGACGGACAGGAAATAAAGATTTATCCCATCCTTTCTGTCGCCGAACTCATTGCGCCAATCCTGGGGGGCGAGCTGTACGAAAGAGCCGGGACTCTTGGGGTATTCTGCGCTGGATCAGCAGCCCTCGCAGTCGATTTCGTCATGCGACTTCTGGTTCTTGACAAGCCAGCAGCACCCGCGACGCCCGTGGGAGCCCGCGATGCGAGAGAAACGGACTCATTGCTCCCCCAAAAGAACCATATCGTCTACGAAGAATTCAAAATACTCGGCAACTCCCGCGGCAGACTGACCGAGGCTTTTCCTTTCATGCTCTGTTTGATAGAACCGAGAATTCTCGTCGGGCTCTTCCTTTCTTTTGTTTACGCCTCAATTCTCGGCACATTCAACGCCACGTTACCCACAGAGGCACAGTCGCTTTTCGACCTCTCGCCGCGTCAGGTCGGGCTTCTGTTCATGCCGCTAATCATTCCCTATATCGCGTGCGGATTCCCCGCTGGCTGGGTGGTAGACAGGCGAGGGCCGAGGATCACGGCGACGATGGGCTTCCTCTTCCAAGTCCCGTGTCTTCTGCTCCTGGGGATGGCCTCGCGGGTCGTGATTCCGAGTCAAGCCAAGCTCGCACTCTTCTGCGTCACTCTCGCGCTGAACGGCATGGGCATGGCGGTCATTAGCCTGCCGGGTTTCGTCGAGGCCACCGACGTCACTCAGAAGTACGCCGAAGCCAACCCGGACCTTTTCGGCAAGAACGGGCCGTACGCCCAGCTCTACGGGATGGAGTCGCTTTCTACCTTTTCTGGACTCGCCGTTGGCCCGCTCGTCGGTGGCATGTTGAGGGATAGTTTTGGCTATGGGGTGATGACGACGTGTCTTGCGGCTCTTTCGGGTTTCGCAGCAGTGCTGTCGTACCTATGGTTGGGGGAAAAGAAGAACTTGGGAAGATGATTATTGATGTTTCTATCTTTGTGTGCTTCGGGATACCTGCACGTTACTGTTCACTACTAGTTTCATATGTACCCTTAATCTCCTCTCAATATCTAAAGAGGGCATCGGGGGTTAGGTTGGTAGATCCACGCCACCTCACCTTTCTCAACGCCGAGGAATGGTCCATGTCTCGCCGACAACTTCCAAAGATCGGTTGGCTCCAGGAGAATATGATTATTGCAGAGTATACAGCGTATCCATCTAAAAATTATCTCCTGCCTGAAGGCAGGTTAGAATACGGCTGCATATGAACTCCCGGTCCATTTCCTGTCCTAATCTGTGTGTGAGACGGGGATTTGCTGTTTGGCAGAAGTAGAGGAAAGAATTCTTCTCTTCTCCGGGTCCCCTTCTGCCCGTGCAGCGTCGCCTGCTCCAATGGCTTAGCTGAAGAGTGGAGCAGCTGGAAGCTTTGTTGCCTTCATTCCCTTTTTTCTTTTCCTTTTTTTCTTTTTTTCCTTGAAAATCTCTCATGTGCTTCGCCCCGGCCTCGGGGAGTGAGAAATGAAGAAGCTGCATGAGTCGTCATGAGAACTAGTCCCGCCTACTTGACCGACCAACGAACCTGCCTCCCCCATGGCTACTGGGCCCATGATCCAAAATGTCGCACGTGGCATCCCGCCGAAGACAGTCCGATATATACGAGACTTCAGCGTACTTACCGTCGATAGTGTTGGGTCTTTGGCTGGCTGATTTCAGCTAGGAAAGGACCTTGAGATGATGATCCCGGGGACAACGAAACCAGGCCTCTCGGATTCGATTGGCAGACAGTCTTCTGTTTATGAGAGCGTTTAATCTAAGCCGGCGTAGTGTGTTGCAAATTGCCCATCTCGTCATCGGCGTATTACGATGGGCAGGAAACGCAGTTGGCCGCGACCGCGACTCAGGAAGGCCAGGGATGCACATATACGATGTCTTACGAATGGAAACTCATCACTTCATTGTTAATGACCGGATCGTGAACGGTAGTATCATGCCGTAGCAATTGGACTTGTATATCGTCGAGTTGTTCCCCTCATTTCTCGCGATCTTCACTGCATCTCTGAATCCAACCCATAACTTGATTGCATCCACGGAATATGGCTGTGCACTGGACAAGCGTAACCGCGCTGACAGGCATCATGGCATCCCCTTTCATGTCATACATCGCTTCTTCCAGGCTATTCTCCATCATACTCTCCACGGTCGTTAAGCTTCTACGGCCTCTGCCCTTGCCGTCTAAGGAGGAAGTAAAACCGCACCATCAAACTAAAGATGCCCTCGCCCTGCCGCCCCGCAACCGAGAAAACGTTGTGGCGATAATCGACGATGCCGGCGACGGATTGCCAGTCGTTAAAACTCTCGCCCTAGACAATGGCGCCGAGAAGCCCCAACAGCTTCACGATGCCTCGGTGTACCGGTTCTTCTCCAGCTCAGATGATAGCGTCGTTGGCGACGAACGAATGTCAAAGTGTATTAGAAGAGGTGCCATCTCGATGGGAAAGCTACACGCTCTTCTTCAAGGACCGGGGAAACCCGACGAGATTTCCAAGTCCGAGACATCCTTAGAAGTTACCCTCGGGGACGGAGCATTCGTCTCATCACTGCGGATGCCAGACGGGACCGATCTATCCGAAGTCTTCACCAAGGTCCAGCTTCAATATGGCCACGGAATTACATCTACTCAGTACTTCCATTCACACTGTTCGGCCATCAAACCTTCCTTGCTGAAACAACGCCGGGCCCAATTCAAACACGTACACATCAGCACCGGAGTCTGCCTGTTTTCCGAAGCCGTGCTCGGCATGGCGCCGGGGCAGACCAAGGAACTCCTCCTCGACGGCGACGCCCCCATCATCCCGTCTTTATTACCGGCTCATGTGGATCTCACAACTTATGAGCTAGAAACAATCTTTAGAGTCTCATCGGCAATCGCTGACATTGTTGGTCTCGTTAAACAATCTCACCCACCCGATCGAGTGACCATCTGCGCGGACATTCCCGATTTTCAGTACCATTGGACGGCATGCGAGCTTCTGACACGCAACTTGGTCGACGCTGACTACGTCCGAAACTGGATTGATGCAATTGACCGAAGGAAGCAGCATCTTGCAGCTCTCATAACTTCTACCATTCACAAGATGTTACGGGATCGACGCCTACCCATCCTCGAGGTTACCATCACGTCTGGAACAGAGAGCGCCGTACGCCTCGTCAAAGAAAGGCTCGGCAATGGTGGGGCCATACCAACTTTAGAAGAGATTGTTGATCTGTTGCGAACGGAAGGTGAGGACTCAGGCCGGTGGAATGAGTTCTTCGACCACTTGGAGACACGGCGTCAACCCTCAACAGTTGAGGATCTTGGTCGGCTCATGTATGTTTTTAAGGCTGCGAAGCCGGGGCTTGTGGATACCCGCACGCAGAAGGCGTCACCCGACAGTAAGATCAGCGATCATCTGGGTCGGAGGCTTCTGATTCACGTTGACGATATCGTCGAATGGAGAATTTTAGATGGAGCAAAAGCTTTTCTTAAGAGATACTGCAAGGAACGCTATCACGTCGACCAAGAGCCGGTCCAGGTTGGATTGTTTCCCGTGCAAAGGGTCTTCACCACGGCTTCAGGACGCCCTTGTCTCTATCATAACGACCCTGGGCTTCATATGCATCGAGAAGGGGATCGGGTTATTGTCGGTCCTTTGGACATTATTGAAACGACATATGGATGGCAGATGAGAGACTGGCTAGAAAAGGCCATACATGACATCATGTAAAAAAATAGCAATAATATATCATTTAGGAACGGAATTTGGAAACACATGAGAAGAAAGGCCACTGTCAGAGCCCGTAGTCATCGACTAGTATTAATAGATGGCCTGCCTCCGAAGACCCCAGGACATCCCTAACTCCTCAGACTGCGGAGGATGGCCAGGGAGGCAACTTCGGGCAAGAAGGAAGATGGCACTCGGATAGCCCTTGGGTTCCTCCCTAAATTTATCACATCGATTTCATTTTCATTTCTGATTCGGAACTGGGCAGCTTGAGCTGGCGAGACAGAGTTTGCAAGAATAGACCTGGGCAAGGGAGAAGCGAAATGCCAAATATCGACGGTCTTATTGTTGTCATTCAAGGTGCTATTGAACATGGTTGTCATATTCAACGCCCTCCAATCGTTCCTGAACTGCTAGATAAGAGGCAGTGGCAGCACGGCAACTGCTATTGTTCCAGGTCTTCATGTAAACCCAAAAACTATTCTCGGAGCCGTCCTCCTCTTCCACCTTCTCTATCTCAGCGTGTAACCTGATATTTTGCTCTCCATTGACGTCAAAGAAACTTCTTCCAGTGTACGCATGTAGCTTAGTGGCGGTGAGATCCCGATAGGCCTCGTTTTTGGTAAGATCAACAAAAGTATAGTAGCCTCGTCGGTTGTCCGGTTCATCGAATGGTACCATATCCTCGGGATGTGTTACTCCGCTGAAGACCCCGGCTGTATCCTTAGGACAGGCAATCCATGTTGCCATTGCGCGGTATAGCTTCATCTGGCCTTTGGCATCGACATGCAGATCGAAACTTTCCCCGGTGATGTTTCTCACCGACACGCCGAGACTAACGTTAGAGCCGGTACCGATGTAGAACCCTTAGAGGACGAAATGCCACTTGCCCTTGGCGATGAAAGAACGACGCTTTCTGGCTCTTGGTGCGAAAGGGGTCGAAGACTCCAGTCTGAAAATGTGACTTACTGGGATCATCGATCTTGAACCAGGTTACTCCAGCAGAGAACAGGCCCTCGGAGTCACCCCAAGTCTCCGTATGAATGTTGAAGCCCTGATGTGACGCATGCGGCGGTGGCTTTAATGCGTAGAGGTAATCAGTGGTCCAGGTCAAATTGGGTCAATCCGACCGCGATAGATGGGCGACTGGAGGATTCTCCAGTAAATGGCGCGAAGGCCGTGTTCTTTCGGTCCCGACAAATCCATGTGTGGTAATCCCAGCTTTAGAAAACATTTGCACCCTCCTTCACTGCGTATTTAGGATTTATATGTCGGATGAAGCGTTCGTCTCGTTCTGGTAGTTTCATCCGGAGATTGACCTTTATCCTGTTTATGGCGAGACATCGATCGATAGGGTAGATCAAGATGGATTCAGGATCGAATCCGGAACAATCAACGGCGGATTCCTCGGAGAGGTGAAGGACCACTTTCTTCTGATCCCATTTGTGGTTGTATAGATAATAGCCGTAAGCATTCGTAAGGTTCCATTGAATATCCGCCACGGGCTTGAGTGCTCGTGGAGGCATCCAAGCACATGGCCAAACTCGCGCAAGATGGTGCTCCAGAATTGCTTCTTGTTTCTAGATACGCCTAAGCAAATTATCGGTTCCTCTAGGTCTATGATTGCTTAGCAATCTATCCCTAGAGCCGAGTATCCTCTGCTACCAGGTAAGAAACCCACTCTAACTTGTACGTCCCTGGCATTGTTGAAGAGGAAACGGATGTTGGCGACGTCCTCCCATTCTCGGGCAATTTGCTCCACATCTTCAGCCGGGCGAGTAAAATCGCTGCTGGTCAACACGTTTGGGTCGGGCTTGATAAACCTGACGCTGATGCCATCGCCTGGGGTCCAGTAGAATGCGGGATCCAAGACGAGGGATTTGAAGCCACCGGAATCGCGCTGCCTGGCGACGGGGAGAGAACTGCCATCTCTAGGGCGGAGAATGGTGCATGTAAGGACTTCGTGAAACTCTTCGGTATCAACCGTAGCTTCCGCCATCGCCGTTAGATCTTGAGAACACCCAAGTTTGAGGCAAAATTGATTTCGCCCTGCTACTTAGCGAGGTTGACCGCCATGTTCACCGCCACTAAGTATAGGTTTATACCTAACTTGCTCGCACGGGTGCCTCGCGGGAGCAAATATAGCTTCAGTCGGCATCCGTGGGCTATGATGCCTTAAGTCCGCCGTGGAAGCTAATCAGAGAGTTGCGCTACCACATTCCGGCGCCCGTGTAGTCAATATGCAATCTTGTTTGATCGCAGGGTTTATCAAGATCCTTGCAGAGAATCGAATCCTTGAAGCAGCTTACAAAGATTCGATTACTCCAATTATCTGCAAGCGGACACTGAAGACGATGCTCTGAATACGATCGACGTAAGCTGCAACACTATCAGCGTTGTTTTAATTATTCTCACCACTCGTAGGAGGATTTAACGTGGCTTGTCATGAACGATATGAAGAGTAACACTACCATGTCGATCATGAAAGACGCCTCTCATGCCTCAAGTTTGGTAGGCATTAACCTTAACCCTGGTTTCTCTCCAGAAAAAGTAACAAGTAACGAACCAAATCCGAGTAGTCCGCTGAGCTTGACACGACGGAGCGTACGAGGCGGTCAGCCAAGATGGCGAGACTCTCAAGTATGCCAAGGCCTACGAACGTTTTGTCAATAATCAACAGGTGAGTCTACAGAGAAACCCTCCACCCCCCAAGAGAAGAACCGGCTGACCCCTTGCAGATTGTGGAGGCCCCGCCGCCGCCGGAAGAGTCCGAAAACAACTTGCTCGTGTCTGAAGGCTTCAGTGCGCTGGGGCCGACATTGGCCGAGTCGGAGAAGATTAAGCACGTTCGCGAAGTCCTGGTTGGCCAGGTTCTGTACCGGTATGAGAAGGAGTTAACTGAGCTGGGTTTCTGTAGAGAGAATCAATCTGTTTTGTAAAATAGCCCTACTTAGATTGTAAGCCAAAACGAAGTCAAGAGTTAGGAACCGAATACGAACGTAAATACATGAGCATGTGCCTGGTGGACTTAGGGAGTTCGCTGCTGCTCTTCCCGCGAAACTCGGGTGGTGGCCATCTTTTTATCGGGATAATCGTTACCATCTTGTGCATCGTTGATCGTCCTACTCCGATCGTTTGAGTGGCTGGTGGTTGGGTCATCTCCGCCTGTGGTATTACACTGCGAAGGAATGGACGAAAAACCATCATATTCACTTCCACTACTGCTGTTCCTAGCCATCCACAGGCACTCCACTAATCTAAGATCAGGCATATCAAAATCTGTCACTCATACACGACGTTAATAGATGGTCTTCGCTCCCGAGACTCCAAGATAGATCAACCCTACAACTCCTGAAACTGCGGCGAATGGCTCAGCTGCACGTTCATATCCCCCAGTCCCACGCCTGACAGATACGTTCCCGAATCCACGGCGCTGTCCGTCCGGTTAGTACAATTGAACCCATTACGCGGCTCAAGAAAGTTTTGGCCAGGAGTAGGAGGAGGGTTCGCCCTTACAATTCGTTATTTGGCACGATGTCTAGAAACATTAGATTTGGAGTCTCCATGCTCGCGGGATACAGGACATTTTCTCCGTCCCAGATGCCGTGCTCCTCAAGCTGCGCCATCACCTCCGTAAGAGCATGTTTCGTCCAAAGAATCTGCTCCATCCCTTGAAGAGTCCGCGTGCACATCTTGACATTCTCCAGCTGCTCGGCCGCATTCGTCTCTATCAGCGCCAGAAGCGAAACCTGCATACACTCGAGGATGGATGTGCAGTCGAACGGGATCCGGCTCGTCAGCAGGCCGTGGTCGCGCAGAAACCCGATGGCCTCCATGGCTTTTTGCGCGGCGCCGAGACACATGGTGCCGAAGTCTTCGAACCACTTTTGCTTCGTGGAGTCGGCGAGCTTGCGGCCTTCGCGCGAGACGTTGTAGAGTTTGAAGGGTCGCGTCGCGAACATGACGGTTCTCCAGTAGCGTAGGTGTAATACCGCAACGGAACGTTTGTGAAATCCGGCGACTTGGTTGAAGTCGCGAAGGTGAGGAGGTAGCTCAGCGTACCAGTTCTGCAGGTCGTTCATCAGGGTCGAGACCGCTGACAGTGAGAGGTTGGGTGTGTTGGGTGTTGGCACCCTGTAGATAACTCTGCTGGCCGTCCGCTTGAGCTGGGCTAGTCGGCAGGATACCTCGAGGTAATTCAGGGGCATATTTGAGCCGGGGCTTAGAATCTGGCCCATGGTTTAGCGAGGATCAACAAGCATACACCTGGCACACGACTTACGTCTTCCGAGGGCAACTTCAGCACGCCGGGAATAATATCTTCGCTGATGGCGGTAGGATGTCCATAGCAAAGGCTGATATCAAGATCTAAAAGGTACAAGGAGCAGAATAATCGTAAGTCTACCTGCTTGTGAAGGCTATGGCGAGCGCTAATGTCGCCTTTCGTGTGCAGGCCGAGGGTGAAGGCGATCCGAGCGGCAGATCCGACGTAGATATATGCGGTGTTGCCAAACATTGAGCTGGAAAGCGCCAGAGCCTAGCAGGATAAACCGCATTAGACGCTAGGAAATTAACGTAGAATGGGTTATAAACTCACCAAAAGACACAATGCCCTGAGACTGTCAATGTCGCCGCTATCGCACAACGCCGGCACCAAGGCCTTGGATAAGGCCAGATATCGAAGAGACGGCCTCGTGTCGAGGCCCGGACTCTCTTTTTGCATTTGAGTCTCACACGTCATGGCAAATATGGCATACAGGGCGCAAAGCGTCGCTGGAGTAGCAGCCGCCGAATCCCCGGCATATATCCGATCGAGACGAGCATGCAGCTGTTCGGCCGAAAAGAACCAATAGACGGACTGGATCTCTCGGAAAAATCGGGCGATGCAGCCGTCACAAAGGTCTCGCCGAGGCAGGTTTATTTGTCTGGGCGGTTTTAAGCGATGTGTCGTTTCAGGTGTGAGGGGAGGGCAGGCCTCGGCTGCGCTGAGAGGAGCCAAGACTTCACTCTTGGGAGAGGAAGCACTGAGGCGGGGCCTTTTTAAGGAGCGCACGGCGTCGAGGAAGAGATATGTTGAGTTGGCGCCGACATGTCCTAGAGATGCCGTTAATGATTTGGGCTTCCATTAGGTGAGTATGGTCAAGTTCCATCAGTGACTACATACTATACACTCCGTTCGAGTCGATACGTAGCCACCCGAGCTCCTTGTGGAGCTCCTCGATCTCATCCACGACGATATCCGGCCCATCTTTCGGCGTTCCTACCGGCTGAAGATAGCCGGGCGAGTTTCCATTCACAGAGACCACGACTGTGTCGTTTGTCGGCGACGCTTGCGAATTATCGGAGCCGGCGGAAGTCAAAGACTCGGAAGTCAAAGACTCGGCGAGGGCCTTGAGGGTGTGTAGGTTGAACTCGGTATTGGGGACAAAGTGCTCGAGGATCCGCATCATGTAGCGGAATTCTTCCTCTGAGACGCGATAATACGGGCGCTGCCGCCTTCGTGATGCGTCGAGGTGACAGGGGGCACCGATGCTGGCGCAGAAATGGCATGGGCCGGGGACTACCTCCAGTCAGTAAACTACAAGCTTTTGGTTCCTGCACATAGAACATACTGGGATCAACACACTGTATCTGTTAGCCAAAAGCAAACAAAAATAATGCTTGGACGCTATCATCAATTTTTTTCTTTCTTTTTTTGATCGGTGCTCACCTTGGTCTTTCTGCTCTTGCAGCGATCGCAGCTCATGGCCGTTCGCCGCCTCGCCGGGCGGTCGGAGCCATTCTGGGTCGGCTTAGGTGACACCGATGGCATCGTCATTGTGAATTACTCTTCAATTATATGATCAAGATAGGATCCAGCCGAATTGCAGTCGATCGTTTGGCGATTTCGTTATGGTTAAATGCCGTCTCGGATGATTTCCAGCGCCGGTGGAGAGTGGATATTCAGATCCAAAGAAGTCATGCCGAGTGGAGGGACCCGGATCTGGGGATGAAATCTGGGGAACTCTGGGGAAGCTGTGGAAACTGGGGAAACTGGGGAAAATGGAGACGAGTCAATTGGCGGACATTCGCATGGGCAAGCTGCGCCGCACATGGCTAGCTCGGTCAATAGCTCCAGAGCTTATGGTGTAGTGCGCGTGGGTTCCATCGCCCTTCCTGCCCTAGGATCTCGCGCATCTTGATTGATCATCAAAGCTCTGTCTTCAAGGATTCGTAACTATCATGGCAGCTCACCGATTCTCTGTCTCCCGGTTGGATGGGCTTACTGGAGATAGCTCGGAGTCCCCACAGCGCCTACCGGATTGGGTCCTGTGCAGGCTTTCATGTGATTCCCTCGACCAAGTTCCTGGGGAAGCGCGAAGGGGCGAGCACTTCCCCTCAAGCTCAGTTCGTAACTGCCGGGGAAGGTCCAAGAGATGCGAAGTGGGGACCCGGTGGGGACCTGGTGGACCCTGGGTTTTGCCGTGCGGGGAAGGAACGGGGGTAAGTCGGGGCCAGCAGGGTGGCATCGCCAAGTTGTAGAATTGTCGAAGTACCGCTTGATTTGTTATCTGCCAGGATCCGGGCTCGTTCCGGGTAGTGATACTGAGGTACAGTGCAGGAGATTGATGGAGGGTCTCGGCAAGGGCATTAAACGATCCCATTCCGGAGTCTTGATCTGTTGCCGGTAACCCCGCAGATTAAGCCCGGAGTCTACCTGTAGAAAAGCCCTGCTGTTACTCCATCGTCAACATTGGTCCCTCAGTTCAGTGCCTGTTGTCTATTCGATCAACTGACTCTTCAAGTATCGTGGCTCTTTTTTTCTGCACTCCACTGAGATCTCGTAAATCTTACGGAATCACTTTTACGTCCGACTGCATTTCTGCTTCGGGCTTAGCCAATTTACCACCTCCCAAGACGAATCTCCTGCCCAGTCTTTCTAGCTCCGCAGGTCCTGTCACCATGACTCAGTTCCAGCCTCGCATGCTGATCGGCGGGCAGGTAAGACATCCCATCCCTCAACTTACATCCACACCCTCGAACTAAAGACGAGAGAGTGGTTGGTGCCCGGAGTGGAACTTCCTTCCAAAGCCAATTTGCTGTGACTGGAGACTAACCAATCGCTCATTCCAGTTGGTCGAAGCCTCTGACAAAGTCACTTTTCCCCTTTTCAATCCTGCGACACGCGAAAAGGTCGCCGATGGTACGTATCAATTGTTCCTTCCCTTGGTCGTCAGATCGAATTACCACGAGCATACTTCGTATTCCTATCGAGATTTGCCCTTGCTCGTTTTTCTGTTGGACCATGGCTCTTTTCCATCCTCCAAAGCCCCTCAAATTCATTGTTTCCCAATTGACCCCGCTTCCACCGGAATAACCCTCCCAACTAACCTTACCTCCGTACCACCCCTCCACAGTCCCGGAAGCCACCGAAGACGACGTCAACGCCGCCGTCGCCGCCGCAAAAGCCGCCTTCCCAGCATGGTCCGCCCTCGACCCCGCCAAGCGCGGTTCCTACCTCAAGAAGCTCGCCGCCCTCATCCGCCAGCACAACGACGAGCTCGCCCACCTCGAGGCGAGCTCCATGGGCCGCCCCGTGACGGAGTACATTGACGGGTTCGCCGCCGCGGGCCACTACGACCACTACTCCGAGGCGTGGGCGCAGATCCAGGGCCAGGCGAGTTTGAACACTCCGGGTTATGTGAACATGACGCTGAGGCAGCCGTACGGCGTCGTCGGTGCCATCATCCCATGGAACGTGCCGCTTGTTTTCTTTGCCGGAAAGTCGGCGCCTGCGTTGATTACGGGGAATACTGTGGTTCTCAAGTCGAGTGAGAAGGCGCCCCTCGCGTCGGCCAAGCTTGCTGAGCTCATTCATGAGGCTGGGTTCCCTCCGGGCGTCTTCAACGTCATCTCCGGTCACGGACTGCCCTCCGGCGCAGCCTTATCGGCGCACATGGACGTCCGCGTGCTCACCTTCACCGGGTCTGGCCGTACCGGTCGCCTGATTCAGGAAGTCGCCGCGAAGACGAACCTGAAGAAGGTCATCCTCGAGCTCGGCGGCAAGTCGCCTGCCATCATCTTCGACGACGCGAACCTCGATAGGGCCGTCGCCGAGACGATGCATTCCATCCAGTGGAACAGCGGCCAGGTCTGCATGGCCAACTCGCGCATCTACGTGCAAGAGAATATTGCCTCGCAGTTCGTTGAGGTCTTCAAGCAGAAGTTCGCCGCCGTTAAGGCTGGCAACCCTGTCGAGAAGGATGTCAAGCATGGACCTCAGGCCGATGAGGTTCAATACAAGAACGTCATGAACTTTATCGAAGAGGGCAAGAAGTCTGGGTCGCTCGCTCTTGGAGGTAAGGGGAACCTCGAGTCGACAGGTGGCTTCTTCGTCGAGCCAACCGTGTTCCTTGAGACACCCGAGGACGCGCGCATCATGAAGGAGGAAGTCTTTGGTCCCGTCGTCAACATCAACACTTTTAAGACGGAAGAGGAAGCTATCAACAAGGCCAACGACACCCATTACGGGCTCTATGCTTCCGTTTACACCAAGAACATCGACAGGGCTCTCAGAGTGGCCAAGGCTCTTGAGTCTGGTTACGTTGGCGTTAACTCTACCAGCCCTGCGACTGGACGAGATCTGCCGTTCGGAGGGTACAAGATGTCGGGTCAGGGAAGAGAGGGATGGCTCCACAGCATGGACAACTTCCTTGAGACCAAGAGTGTCATGATCAGGATTGAGGATGCGTGAAAATGTGGGAAGGATTTGATGTTGGTTTCGTTTCTCCTGCAGTGTAGATACGCTAGTGAAATTTATAATTCTTTTGTCATGCATGCACCAAATCGGTAGTTTGTTTTTCAGTCTCCAAGTCTCCAACGCCCGTGAGCCCTGCGGATGTCGTGCCTGGCTAGTGGTTCTCTTTGGTCAAGAAAATTGGGGTAATGAGGCCAGTGCCTCAATTTTTCTAGTTTCATTTTGATTGAAAAGTCGAAGTGGAGCGTCTGGAGTCTATGCTGTAGTACTGCAATGGAGGCGTAGGGAGCGGTGGACGATGAAGACAGGACATTGGGTTCAAAGTGACAAGCGTAAAACGAAACAAAATCCAAAACATGATATTCATAAGTCTAGATAGATGCAGTCCCTGCGCTATTCTAATTTATAAACGACTCTTAAAAGCAAACCCTAATAATGACAAAAGTACAAATCCCGCAGAAAGAAGCCGTTAGCCTCTCTACGCAACCACGGCGGGCGACGCGTTGGCAGTCATACCAAGCGGCGTCTCGGGCTTCGGCGCGACCCCCTCGGTCTGTGCCTTGAAGGCGTCGGCGAAGTTGTCCTCGGCGTACTTTTCGGCGTCGAAGCCGTGGATCCAGTCCTCGCGGGGGAAGGCGATGCTGGATGGGTTCTCCCTGACCTTGGCCCAGTCGGTCTTATGCCAGAGGTCGCGGGTGGTTTCGCCTGTCTTTTGGACCTTGCGGACACGTTCGTACCTGGAAGGAAAAGGAAGCCAAGTTAGTAAATGAAGATTTCCGTTTTCCTTTCCTCTTCGACTCACCTGAGATCCTGGTAGGTCCTGACAGCAGCTTGCACGTTCGCCCTACCAGCCCTCTTCAAGCAGACAGCCATAGTAACGCCATCCTCCATCGACTGCGTCGCCCCCTGCGCACTAGTAGGCAAGAACGGATGCGCCGAATCACCCAGCAGCGCAATGCGCGCATGCTTGCTAATCCAAGTAGGCAGAGGATCTCTGTACACGAGCTTCCAGTCAACGAGCGCAGTGGGAGGCGTCTTCTCGATGATGGCCGTGCATAGCGGGTCCCACTCCTTGAGGACCTCCTTCACCTCCTCGAGCTTGCCGGGGAAGGACCAGGATTCGTCGATGTCGTGCTCGTCCTTGTGGGTGAGGACCCAGGAGCAGTTCTTGCCGCCCTTGATGGTGGAGAAGAGGAAGTGTACGTCTTGGCCGATCCAGCCGTTGAAGGTGTCGCCGTGCTCGCAGAATTCTTTGGTGCGAGGGTCCTTGGCCATTTCGGTGGCGGGGAACCTTAGAAGATATTTCTTAGCATGGATGTCTCTGAGAGAAATTTGAAGTGTATCATGGAAATATGGACCATGCAATTGATCTACTCACCACGCACGCCACACAGCGTAGCCGCTGCTCTTGGGCTTGTCAAAGTATCCGAGGACGAGTTCTCTGGCCTTGGAGCGCACACCGTCGGCTCCGATGACGACGTCGGCAGTTACCTAGAGGGGAGGAAAAGGGTTAGTTAGCATGAATCAGCTTTCAATCAGCTCATTCTGTCTCGTCAATTAACTCACCCTCTTTCCATTCTTCAGAACAATACCAGCCTGGCTCTCATCCTCAAAATACTCCGTAACAGGACTATCCAAATGAATCGGAATCTTCAAATCATCCCTCGCATAATCAAATATAACCTTGTGCAACTCGCCACGATGCCCGTGCATAGGCGGCGCATCAGGCGTATCCGGCGCGCTCGGCTGATGGTACACGACCTCGCCCGTGTCGTACTTGTGGATGCGGAAGCCGTAGTCCTTGAGGTCGATGCAAAGGGGCTTGAGGCGACTGACGACCTCACCCTGGCCCCAGCGGTAGAAGATGCGGCCGGCGTTGGCGCCGAAGGAGATGATGTCGCCGAGGACCTTGAGCTGGGGAAAGTTTTCGTAGATTTCGACGTCGTGGCCCTGGCGTTGGCATTCGATGGCTGCGGTGAGGCCGCCGAAGCCGGCACCGACAACGATGACTTTGATGCCGGTCTTGGTGGCGGACATGTTGGGAGAGGGTGAGCTTAATAGAAGTAGAATCGGATTGACACTGCTTGCGACAGAAATAATGGGAGAGATGGGTGGAGAGAGTGGGGATATGGAGAAGAGGGGAGGGATAGGATGGGATGGATAAACAGACGATGTTAGGGAACCAAAGCTTCCGCGGAGAGAAGAATTGCAAGTCAAATACTCTGCGTCCGCACACGATCAGCACTCAGCGTTCCTGGTTGCCGGAGTCTGCAGAAATCCCATCATCCCACTCTCCCCGCTTCTCCCCTCACGGCTCTTGATGCCGAGCCCCCCTTTCTATCTTTATGGCTATCTATTCAGCCTCTGCTCGCTTTCGAGCACCCCACCATTTTATCATTTCCATCCTTTGGTTCCCCCTTGGCATTGGTTAGCCCAGGCCTCTTGTGTAAATTGCCTGCCCGATTTTGCTAGTCTGGACTCTACCCCAACTTCCCCACACCCCGCCTCCATCGGATTCATGGTTCCTACGGCCCTGCGGCACCGGCCAAGACCCCGGAATCTACCTTACTGGCTTGATCTTCATCCTCACCGTGTTCCTGGGAATGAATTTTGCGTGGGGTCTCGGCGCGAACCTTTCGCCTCATAAGACTTCGTGCATTTGCCCACCTCCTTCATGACTTCATTTCATGCGGGTGCAAGTAATAAGAGACCCTTGATTTTTTTCTGTTCCTGATTCCGGGTAAAAAGGCATAGTGCAATTTTATTATTATTTTCCCCCTCTTTTGGCTGAATCATTTTTTTTTTTCTAAGTGGTGCTCGCGATCGTTACAATGACGTCCCATGCCGAGTTCAGTGCCACCACGACGGCGACAGAAGTTGCTGGCGCGTTCAAGGATCAAATCAAGGGCAGGAACGGTAAGGAATCCATCGCATTCTTCAATTTTATTTAGAGGAATAGAGATTGAAAGAAAAGAAATACTGATCAAATATCTCGAACAGTCGTCGTCACCGGAGTGAGCCCCGGCGGCATCGGCGCAGCCACCGCCACCGCCATCGCCTCCCAACAACCCGCATCCCTCATCCTCGCCTCGCGCAACCAATCCAATCTCTCCACCGTAGTCGCCGAAATAAAGGAGAAATTCCCCTCGGTCTCCGTCAACACCGTCATCCTCGACCTCTCCTCCATCGACTCCATCCAGAGTGCCACCGCCCAAATCACCTCCCTCGTCGACCACATCGACGTCCTCATCAACAATGCTGGCATCACTCTACAGAGCCGCAGTCCCGTGGTCACCCCCGGAGGCATCACAGTGGACTTGCAGCTCTTTACCAACCACGTCGGGACGTTCCTCTTCACCTCGCTGCTCCTGCCCAAGATCACCGCTGCTGCTTCGCGGGGTGGGGCCAAGAGGAGCGTGCGCATCGTCAACGTGAGCAGTCTGGGACACCGTCTGTCGCCCATTCGTTTCAGCGACTACGCTTTCGAAAAGGACATGTATGAGGGCGTCCCCGAGTCGGAGCAACCCCCCAAGCCCCTCCCTGCCGGCTTCCTCCAGGTCAAGGGCGACTACCCCGGATTCCTGGGCTACGGCCAGAGCAAGACGGCTAACATCCTCCACGCGTTTGAATTGACCAGACGTCTCCAGGCGAAGGGAGATGACGTCTTCGCTCTGTCCGTCCACCCCGGGACCATTAACACGGGCCTCTCCCGCAGCTTGGACGATCAGGCCCGCGCGACCCTAGATGGCACCGCTCCCAGCGGTGTGTGGAAGACGCTGGACCAGGGTGCCGCGACGACTATGGTCGCTGCTTTTGATCCCAAGTTGTCTGAAGGTGACATCATCAGCGCACCTAAGTTTCTGTCGGATTGCCAGCTTGCGGATGAGAGGATGGCGCCGCATACCAGGGATCTTGATGCCGCTCGGAAGCTGTGGGCTGAGAGTGAGAAGATGCTTGGAATTCAGTGCTTGTGAGAGGAAACGTGCCAGCCGCTAGAAGTGGGAGGTTAGATAAAAATTTGCACAAAAGTCAGGATGGCTTTTGTTAAATAATGAGAAAAGGAGTAAGGTTCTCATCTACTTTTCTGGCTAATTACATCGCCAAAAAAAAATAAAAATAAAAATAAAAAAAATCGTTATATTTGATCAAGTGTCTCCTGAAAACCGACTTCGAGAACAGTTCGTTGACCATAGGTATACCCGCAAACCGGAAGGCTAGTCCTCCGCCACCTCTTCTCCTTCTTAATGACGCAGGACCACTTTTGATATCGAGCCGAAGCGAGCGCCGAGGATATGAGTGTGTGAAAGTAAACCAAACTCCACATTCAATGTTGACTACTTTCTCAGTATTAGGACCTCCTTTACTTCGTACCCGTCTACGGACTTCCCTGATTTGATGTACCACTAAAGGCAGGATCTTCGAACCCCGCAGACGTGCCAAGACAAAGACTTTGAGGTGCATCTTCCCTTAATCGCATGCTGCTACCCCTGCCCGCCACACTACTCCATGCACGCATCCTCTCTCCTTGTCTTTAGATAGATTAGTTGAGATGCGATGGCCCCCTGGCAGACTGCTACGCCGGGCTTCCTCGGGGAAGACTGTGCAGGGGTAAATAATTTGGGTTTCGACAGGCCAAACTAAAACCGGGAATGAGGTGAGATGTCGTGGGCGAAGAGATGGACCGGTGTTTCGGTCGTCACATCGGCGTGGAGGACGCAGTTCCGCGGGTTGCTTCTCGAAGGCAACCGCAGCTCTTCGACGGCCTCATCGACGGCCTTATCAGTCCAATCTCCTGTTATTAGATGTACTATCATTTCTTAACGGACTACCAACTCTATTCCATACGATGCGTCTGTAGAGGATATATCTCTTAATGCCACGTCAGCCCTGCGTGGACTTGAATGTCAACCGCGTCACACTCCCTGATTTCTGCCCAAGGAGCAATAGGGAATCGTGCAGCGCCGTGCAACTGGGCCGGTGACTGGGCGGGAGCCAGAGAATATTCTTCCCCGCTTGCGTCACCCACTCACCCCGGACAAACAGCCGCTCAGCCCATCGCTTCCGTATCTCTTCTAGCCGAGGCAAGAGGTGGCCCCAGTCCATTGCGTAGTATTTCCCGTCTTTTGTGAGAAATCTTGGGGGCGAGTCGTGCGCGGGTGGGGAAGGTGTGTCGAGATCGACGTACAGTCCCTCGTGGAGTATATAGTCCAAGGTACACTCAGCTCTCGAGATGGGCTGTATGGGGCCTGCCCTGGAGTGGAACCGTGTGATTCTATCGCGTCTCTCGTCGGCCTCCAGCAAATCTCCGTCTTCTGAAAACAACACGCTGCTGGTATAGGCCCCAGGTGCGTCCGAGTTCCGTCTTCTGGAACTCGGCGATAGGGAGTAGATGCAAGTATAAGTTCCGCGATGTGCTGTCCACGCCAAATCGTTGCCGTCAGCCGAGAAAGCAACGGAAAGAACAGTCGGGCTGCGCCCGCTAGATCTGAACTCGGCCTTCTCTCTCACCTCGCCCGTCTTGGAATTCCACACTTTCACTTCGCCGTACATTGACCCTGAAGCGAAAGTCTTGCCATTGGGTGAGAAGGCGAGGCAAGTGATAGGATCCCAGGTCGTCTGTTGGTTTGATCCTCTCTTCGACAGGCCCGTGTCCCAGAGCCGGATGGTCTGATCCTGGGAGCAAGTGGCCAAGACTTGCCCATTGGGAGAGAAGCACGTGTAGTAGACGTCCCGGTCGTGACCGTAGAATCCCAGGGATGTCGCCTTCCCCGTGACAGCATCCCAAATTTCCGTCGTGGTGTCCCGGAGGTGACGCCACTGGCTATCAACGCCCCGAGCCACCGCCACAACTTTGCTTGCTGGCGAGTAGTCAACCTTGAGCGGCCCGACATCCCAATCACCCCATGTGTTATGGCATACGCCTGTAACAAGGTCCCAAACTGTCACCTCGCCGAATATAGAAATCGCCACAAGCGTGTCATCATCTCCAAAGCGAATGACAGGAAACGGTCCACAGGCAAATGTGTGAAGCTGTGTCCTGCTGGATACGTCATAGACCTGCACCGCACCGTCTACACAGCCAAAGGCAACAGTGTCGGCATCAAAATTCAAGATGACGGTGTGAATCGAGGTCTCGGTAGCCGCCACAACCTCAGAGACCCCAGAGGTGATGTCCCAGATGTGGACTGTCCCGTCCAGCAAGCCGGACACGAGCATGTTGCCATCCCAAGATAGGGCCAACGCCGAAAAAAGCCCGGTATTGTAGCCGCAAGAGCTGAGAAGCCGTCCGGTTTCACAATCCCGGATATGAACGGCGCCATCCGGGCCAGGGAACGCCATCTTCGTTCCTGTCCGAGAGATAGACAGCGCGCTGTGGAAGCCTTTATAGCCTTCGAAGAGGTGCTTGCAGACACCAGTGTGAGTGTCCCAGAGCCGCACCGTCTTGTCCACCGACACGGACGCCAGGAGCCCCCCATCGCCGGAGAAGACGGCGTAGGTCACGGTCCCCGTGTGGCCTTCGAGGACCTGGAGACAAGAGTCCCATTCCTCGTCGACACCTGCAGCGTCCTGAAGGAGGGGGAGTCTCTGATCCCAAAACAATTCCCGGATGACGCTCTTGGCCGGGCAGAAGGCTAGGGCTCCTCCGTATATTTGCAAAGGGGCGCGCTCGATGATGGGACGATTGGTTACGAGAAACCTGGCTGCATCGTACAAGAACTGGTTTAAACGTGCTCCACCATGCCCCGTTCCCTGGCGGCGTAGTGGCGGCGTCTCATCAGCAGAGTTCCTACCATTTCGCTAGAGAGAGAAAAAAAGAGCACGCTTACCTCCAATTTTGTTAACAACCGCTTGATGGCAACAATGGCACTCGGTACCCGCTGCAGGAAGCTGAGGCACTCCACCCAGGGAAGAAAATGGCATGACAGGAACGACATGACGGGTCCGTCGTCAGAAAACAGCATCTGGCATAGCTTTTCCTCTTCCGACTTGTCGCATACGTGACCCGGGCGGAAGACACACAACCTGCAGACAGAAGCCTCCTGCAGCATCGCCAGTGCGTGGTCGACCCACATGGAGCTAGCATATTTCAGAAGATGAACAGGCGAGGTGGACGGCATGTCGGCATCTTGAATGGTCGCATCCGGAGTGAGCAGGTTATGCATGTTTGCCTTGAGGCTGCGATCCATTAAGCCTAACGCGCTCTGGACAATGTCCATGTGAGCTTCGGCGGGAGGACGTGGGAAAATGGTGTCATAGCACTCGTTGCTGTCGAGAAAGTCCTTGGCGGATTGGTGAATGAAATCCACGCTTCCATCTTGGACAGAGAGGAATGACCCGCAGCGGCTTATAATCGCGTAGACGTCGTCCAGTGGCATGTCCCAAAGTCCGTGTACGAAGGATTGAATCTCACTGACCTTGAGCGGACCGTACGAGATCACCATCAACCGTAGGATTGGCAGGCACAGGTCGGCATCGTCAGTCTCACCGACATAGGCGAGCATCTGCGTATAGAGAGAGGCCAGGCCGGGAGGCAGCTTTCTCAATCTCTCCATGACCCTCGAAGATGACTGTTCGAGGTGGTGACAAGCGAGGGCCACCCATAGAAAAGTTCCTTGCGCGTTTTTGGCCAGATACTCGCGTACTTGGCGCGCCGTCTGTTCGTTGTAACCCTTGAGGGCGGCGAGCCGGCCCACCTTCCATTGGATGAAAGCCGTCACGGCGTCGGAGATGTGCTTGTCTTGCGCGTCCAGAGACAGGAGAAGCCTGTGGTCTCCCATCAGGGCCAGGCGCTCCTTGACTTCTACGTTATTCCGACTTGAGACGATCCATTTTGTGTGCGGAAATGAGGCCGATGTGGACACGATAAAGTCTAGAAGCCGGGGGAGGCCATCGAGGCACTCGTCAAGAGCATCAATGACGATACGAACGCCATTCTTGAGAGCAGGGTGCAGGAGTACATGTCGAAATATCGTCGTCAAGACGAGGAACGGGTATCCTTGTCGCGAGAGGTTCTCAGATTCGTCCCAAAACTTGTCCCGAATTGAGAGGATGAGAAATGGGTGCTCTTTGAGCAGGAGGTAAAGCAGACCTTGCAAAATCGTCGAGGCCTTGCTCCTCTCCAAGTCGGATGCTTGGAAATACGAGAAAATCACCGGCCCGGCGCCCGGCCTCGCTCGCAGCGTATCCACGATTCCGCATAGAAGCATCGTCTTTCCTTTTCCCGGGTCGCCGCGCACCCAAAGAAGTTGCGCAGACGAAGTGGTATCCCACCGCTTAAAGGCGTCTTGTTCCAATATCCACGTGTAGCAGTCTTCGAACAGGCCGCCGCGGGTACCTTCGATGCGCTCCTTGTCATAGATGGGGTTTGTGACGTGGAAGAAGCTGAGAAAAGCGCGGTCTTCTTCACTCATGACACGTCTGCAAGGTCATCACTAGGCTCAGCACAACCTCTAACAATAGCAAACAAAAAACAAATTACATTTCATCGGACTCGGTCGGCAGATGCCAGGACTATAGCTACCTAGATTTCGACTCCCACCTCCGCAGCGAAGCTAGCACTCTCACGAAGCCCGTGTCCTCGGCTGAGGCAAACTTGACCATGTTGGAGTGGGTGGCGTGGATGCTCTGGGCATTGTAGGGCGGCAGCGTGGCGGAGTCCTTGGAGACCACGACGCCGACGACGGGGAGACCCAGCTCCTCGAAAAAGCAAATGATTTCCAGCTCCCTCTGCTCCTCCCGCAGCTGGCGGACCATGGCTAGGAACCTCAGATGCACGGACTCGAGCATCTGGTCCTCGGTCTCCAGGATCTGAAGCAGGGACTTGTTGGTGGACTTGACGAGCCCCAGGGCGTTGGCCGGGATCTTGGCCCAGTCGGCGATCCACGAACCCTTGTGCGGTGTGCCCATAAAGAGGACTCCCTTGACCGAACGGAACACGTCTTGCAGGTAGACGTCGGGGTTGTCGCGGGACTGGAGAATGGCTTCCTTGCACACGAGACCGCCCATGCTGTGGACGACGAAGATCAGTGGGCGGGAAACGGCGTCGTTTGCCTCACGATCGTCGACCAGATCGTTGAGCAGGTTCTTGGCGTGGTCGATGAGTCGATTCCGCGACGCAGACGCCTTCTTGACCACGTAGGCGTCGTAGCCGTATGTGAGGAGACGCGCGGTGCCGAGCTTTTCGGCGAGCAGGAGCTGCGGCCACGGCGCCGACGCACCGGGGGCCGTCCACGTGCTGTCGCGATTGCCGGTCAGGCCGTGGATGAAGCAGATATCGACGGTAGGAGCCTCTGAGCTCTTCCAGGTTTTGACGCCAACGGGGAAGGTCGCGACGGGGGCATCATTAGCGCTCAACGCAGACCCCTCCGCGGTCGGTGTCGTCGTTGATGTCGCGACGGGAAGTTGGGCTTTGGACCTGCTAAATAAGCCCATGGCAACGGCGGCGTCAGAAGTCTCGTGTACGATTTGGTGGGTGTCACTGTTTGGGCATAAAGATCACGACCTGAGAGGTTTTATTTTCGAAGATGAAAGAAAGCGAAGGAGTGAAACACCCAAAATCCGGGCCAATGGCGACGGCGAGATTGCCGCCACCTCCTCTTTTTAGTTTCAGCAAGAATGCTCAGCCTCAGAGAGAACATTACGAGAAGCCAACAGGAGCAAATCACATAAAGCACGGTAACATATTGAGAGAGGAAAAAATAAAAAAAATCTCCTCGCAACATATATAAGCATGCTTGCCGATCAAGTGTCGTCCGTCCTCTTCTTCTTCTTAACATCACCATCATTGTCAATCTTGTAGCCCATCTCCATGAACGTCGCGGCGATGCGAATGTAGGCGAGACTGTCAGTGTTCTCGAGTCCGGCCACTAGTTTCATGGGAGAAATATTTTCCGAGAGGTACGATTTTGCGCCGTTCGCGTCGTCATCTAATAGCAGATAGCCCCGAGTTAGCTGAGGGCGCTCGTGTAGTGCCATGCAGATCATCCCAGCTACGTGTATGTGTTTCGGGGCTCACATCGAATCGCGCTGTCAAGAATCTGGCGAGAGAGCTGTTCATTAGCGCATTCTTCAATTTAGACTCGGGTATCAAGCCTTAGACGAACCTCATGGACTACGATTGCCCAAAGGAGTTTGACGGTGTCAATGTTTGGCAGCTTGAAGAAGTTGGTCCCCTTTCTCATTGCAAGGTTCTCGGCCTGGATCTTCCCAATGGTCAAGTGCTTGACCTTGGCTCCCACCAGCATTTGGGAGCAAAGTTGGATTGTACATGCCCCCCAGCAGTAACGGCCCTTAAAAAGCAGGAGACCAGAATTAGGTGGTGGGTTGCGCCACTCATCGCAGCACAGCGTGTGATTAACATCATTCCGAATAAGAAGAGCATCCTCAACGAGTTAGACAAGACAGGCTCGGGACAATCTTCAAGAGCGACGTGTTCTTGGTTGGTAATCTCCATCATTGGAGGTTGCTGCCTAGGTCGGTTTATGCTTAATTTGGTCGCGACTCAAACCTTGACGTGGTCAAATGGACCAACTGTTTCAATTGTGGCTGAAGTCTCTGCCAATTTGTCCAATTGTCGGGTGATGGTCAGCCATACCGTTGATCTAGAGTTTCCTGGTTTACTTGATATTAATTCTCAGCTCAAGTCCAATAGTCCGGCGGGTTCACTAATCACCCCGGGCTCAATTACTCAACATGGAATCCAACTCTATCAGCCCTGACAACTGAAGAGTTTCAAGCGTGAAGCTGAGGGCTGAATTTTAGTGCAATTATTCACAACTTTTTTTTTTCCCTTTTTTGGAACAAAGGTCAGCAGACACCCGCTCGAACTCAGGCTTGAATTTAAGCATAAATATCACTCGATCTTGGCTCATCCTCGACTCCATTTTCTTCATCTCCATCTCGCTCTTCAGGCATCTCAACGGAAATATCCACCCAAAGCAGCACTTCTCAACTTCACTTGAGCTTTACCAAAAATCGAATTTCACCATGTCCCTCAAGGTTAGTTCCACACCATAGCCATGATAGGCCAGTACGTGCTGACAGTTTGCTCCAGGCCGCAACTTATTCCGAGTGGCTCGAAGCCAGAAAAGCACTTTTGAAGAAAGAAAAGGAGCTAGTTAAGCTCTCCGACGAGCTCGCAGCCGAGCGCCGCCAGCTCCCCCTCGTCAAGGTCGACAAGAACTACACATTCAAGGGTCCAAACGGATCAACCCCATCTCTCTCCGATCTATTCGGCGACAAACAGCAACTCATCGTCTATCATTTCATGTTCGGACCAGACGCCGAGCGAGGCTGTGGGGGCTGTGCTTTCATCGGCGAGCATATCCCCGACTTGCGCCATCTACGATCCCGCAACACAGCCATGGTTTGCGTCTCACGTGGTCCATTTGAGAAGCTTGATGCCTGGAAGAAAAAGATCGGCTGGGAATTTCCGTGGTACTCGAGCGAAGGGTCGGATTTCAACTATGATTTCCACGCCACCCTGGATGAGGAGGTTGCGCCCGTCGAGTACAATTTTGCTTCCAAGGAGGAGTTGGTCGGAAAGGGCCAGACCTGGTTGAAGGGGGAGATGCCTGGGTTGAGTGTCTTTTTCAAGAAGGACGGGGAGATTTACCATACTTACTCGAGCTATGCGAGGGGCTTGGATAAGCTTCTCGTGACGCTGCAGTTGTTGGACATGACGCCCCTTGGGAGGCAGGATGTTGGGAAGGATGGTCCAGCTGCATTCAAGCTGAAGTATGAGTATGAGGAGGGAGCCTAAATGACCCTGACCGGATGGAAGTCCATGTACAGGAACTACGGATTATGATAAAGTCGGGTGATCATTAAATGGTGATCTTAACTCTTCTCGCCTCCAGGCATGGATAGCAATGCGCCGCAACTATTCTTGATTGACATCCGTCCCTTGTCACCGTAAATCCCTGACGTCCATGACTAGAGCACGTATTTGAAGTACAGATTTTCCTTGTCAGTCAAGTCCAGAAAGGTAAGCTTGGCCCTTTCGATTTCGTCCACTGCAATAGCCGCCTTCTTCTTGTTTTCGGCCCAGAGAACAAAGTAAAGCGCAACAGATGCTAGGATACAAATAAGGTAACTACGAGGCTTCCTGTCAGCACATCTCTCGCATATCTCACTTCTAGTCGTATGTAACTTATCAGAAAATCAGCCCAAGCCAAAGCTCTGGGTAATGGTCTGTCTTAGACTGAGATCTGACTAGCTGCGGTCCAACGCTATTGCCTGCATTTCCTATCAGCCCAGCTCTCGTTGGGTAGCCAAGGTATGGGTTTATCAAAACGTACTAACGCAGGAGGTGACAAAAATAGTACCGGCCATGAAGCTCTTCTTAGTGTGCCCTGCTACCTTTGATATGACAATTATGATAATCAAACTAACAGTGCCGTCAAAGGAGCCCGTTATCGAATAGCCAACAACAGGAGTAGTGGCGTGGTACATAGGTCCATTCACTGTTCTTTAAGTTGGAAACCCCCTTCCGCCCCCCCTTTTCTCAAATCCACATTACCATTTCCCCTTAAACTACTTTAATCATCAATTGTTTCTATACTTCTAGTTACTGCAAGGTAAACTGCAGCTGAACTAATACTTTTAATATCACTAATTCTCTGAGTACTAATTTCTTTTTTTTTTGGTTTTTAAAAAAATATTTATTATAACTTTTATATTTATTTAATATCAGTAAACTTTAAATTTATGCATACTCAAGTTTGTGCTCAAACGAGTGCTCTTTAGCACCCGACTTTGGCCACACAACACCTAAATGGGCTTGCTATGATAGATGCTAGATCTTAGGATGTCGCATAAAGGCAGGCGAGATAATATTTGTACTCACGATTGACATCTCGGCCCGGCTGGCGACGGTTCATGCTTGCCTAGAAGAAGTATACGGAAATCACGGGGAAGAGTTCGGTAATCAAGGAAGACTTGGCATATATGTCTGCGAGTGCTGCCTAGCAAGGCTGCAGCTGAATGGCACCACACGTGGGATTGAGCAAGCAATATGTGAACGCATTGGCAAATTTTGATAATGACCCCGCATTGACGGCCGCGAATGCGCAGGACAGGCTTAGCCATCAAATCGCTTTAAATCACATTTCTTTACCAGCTGTCAGCCTTCTCAAGAACAGAGGCTTGCGATTGAGATGTTGACCGGGCGGGTATGTACGTCGTCGTTGGGTCGCTGACTCGCATCACATGTACTAGCAGTACATCAAAATGCTACTAGTGTAGATAAGTGCATACTTTGTACCTTCAAGTATCTATAGTGTGAGTTAGTTATGAGCGGGCTGCGGCCAGGTCTGGAGCAGTGCATTGCCATCCTTTTCCCCTTTCTCTTCATTCATATTTTGGAAGAAGTCTCCTAGCTAGTTACAATGTACTGCTCAGACTGTTACACAGTTGGAGATAGCCGGCTAAGAGAAGAAATTCCCAGAACGCTATGTCAATTGCAATCTAGAGAATGAAAGACTTTTATGGATATATATGGTCTTTCCCAGATGCTAAGTATTTCAAGCCGTCCACGGGGGATTGGCCGATTATGGACACCTCCATTTGAGAATCATGCTGAATACAAAATAGTAAATTGCTCTCGTCGAAGACATTCACGGTTCTGGAACAGTCACTGCTAGCCAAGAATGGTGCTCTATTTGCCGACTCCGTGTTATAAGCCAATCACAGCCTGACCTTCTCAACCTCACATTTCCCCCCCCTTCCTAAAAGGTTCCTGGACTTTGAGGTAGCAGACAAGAGAATAAAATAAAATCGAAACTCCTATCTAGATATCTCAGGCAATTTGCGTCGTGCACTTTTTCCAGCCCTCAAACCCTCGTACATCGCTTTGTTGCATCTCCCGAAGCATCCTCCCTCCGGCGTAACTTGTGGTCCGGATGACGGCGATTCTTTCGTATACAGTCGACCCTTCTGGCCGATGGACAACCATTATCATGACCCAATCCAAAGGCTCGCCACCCAACTCGCCGACTTCCATGTATCCAAGCAAGATAAAGCGGAGGTCGAAGAAATGCTTTCCCCTGTCGGCCGGACGAGAATGGACGCCCATGGCCTCTGCTAGCATGACTATATCATACGGTGAGTGCTCGAGAGACCAGTAAAATAAATCGCTATTATTGAGAAAGGATGGTGTGTCGTCAGTGGCGTTGAGCAGAGAGTTGTAGCGTCGGAATGTGGCCCGCTTCACGTCGCGGGGTGGTTTTTCAGCGCGCGCGTCGACCGTAAAGCCCGTTACGTGAAGGACGTCAATAAGACTCCTCCCAGACGAGACCATTTCTATAATCTGGTCGCTGGTTTGGGCCCATTTTAGGACAGTTCCGCCAGTCATCTGCATGTCGATGTCGACGAGAGGCACCGTGTGCTTGAGTGTCGACTTGTCCTGCCGGAACTTTGTCTGCCTTACCGAGGGTGTATAGTCGTGGATACCAAAGTTCAACAGGTATACCAAGCCACTGGGGCTGAGATTCCAACTCGCCCACGACCAGCTGGGAAATCCGGGCCTTTTCCGCAAACAGGGGCGTGGTGATGGGTCGCCGACAGTGTTCACCCACCACGACAAACCCACGACCAAGCTCGCCGTTATGTCGGTCGAGTCAAAGATGGGTACCCCGCAAAGGTTGCGAACCGGACGATCCATTGCCTTGAACTCGCTCAAAATCCCCTCAAAGCCGTTCAGGGCGTCGCTTGGATGACTGAGCTCACGCATGGCGTACTCCCCGATACGTTCTTCGAGGTCGGCTGCGTACCTCCCCAGGCCCCGCAGCGGCCAGAGTCTAGAAATGTTTACCGAGTCTCGCATGCGGCCGTGGCCCTTGGTGTGAAGAGTTTTGAGCGGTGCAGATATAGTTTCCAGGCAGTGCATGGCGTTGCATTGGAAGTAGACCATCTGGTCCGTGAAGACGAGGCGTCTCTTGGACAAGAGGGCTTCCTGATACGTCCAGCCTCTCCTGGCCCACTTTGAGCGGTACACCTGGCGCGTTATATCGAGGTTTGTGCAGACAAGTGTCCTGCTTCCGATGCGTATTGAACTTTGCTTCGCTCTCGGCGTTGATCCAACGCCAGGTAACCCATAAGTTGGATCCTTTCCCGCTGCGGCGATGATGGTGACCGCAGCTGACCCGTAGATAAGATTCATTTTCTGGATCTGTGTGTGCTTTTCCTCTGCACTGTCTTGTGGGATGCAGTACCGATCAATCCATAGGTATCCGATTCCCAGCTTGGAGGTCACTTCGATGGCATTCTCCACGAGCCTTGGAACACTTGGAGGTAGATGTCTCTGGACGACCAGGCAGTCATCTTCCTTGTCACCCCAGACATAGCTGAGTGCTGCGAAGTCTGGAGGCTCTTGTAGATCAGACCAAAGAACGACCTCTCTAGTGGAGCAGTCAATGACGCGGAAATGAGGAATCGAGGCCACATCCCTCCTCTGGCAGAGCTGGCTGTGATGGGTACTGCAGAAATCCAGCCACGACTTGACGAGTCCGAAGTCAACCTGGGCCCCGATTTGACGGCCAGCAATGCGTTCTTGGCCATCGGCGCACTCCATGACCACCCGGCCGCGTGACAGTGGATGCTTCTTCGGGTCTTTGCTCCTGCGGGCTGGGATAACAGCAAGCATGACCGTGTCGGGAATGATCCCTTTCGGTATGTGGAAGGCTGCCCGCGCAGAGTAGGCGCAAAGTTCTAGGCGTGATACAGAGTCGCGAGGCGATACCGCCAACTTCCTGAAGAAGCGACAAAGCTCACAAGTGGCCCCGTGACGAATATGGCTTAGTGATTGCACCCGACAGCCGCGAGATACTATCTTCCCGCAGCTATTCACCTCCATGCGGAAGATCTCGTCAAAGTCTATCGCGCGGCAAGCTGGGCATAGCCGATTTCCCTGCGATGATGGTATTTCGACGTCTCTTCGTCCTCGCGTTGTTGGATGGCTTAGCTGAAGTGACCCAGATTCTCGTCGGTTTCGCTTCCCGTTGAGCTTAGGCATCTCGATGGTGTAAAATGTCGTGAAGAGTGAAAAGTGGTACAATTGGCAACCGACTACTCCGCAGTTGCAGATTTCTTGCTGTATTAATACAGTTTCTCTGGTAAAAGTACAAATCAATAACCTTGGCAGATATTGGCGGCCTCTCGCTTGCAGGCCGTGACACAGACAAAAATCGCGGTGTGGGTGTGTGGGTCTGGTGGCACAGCAAGCTAATGAGCCAGATCGGCGGAGTCGACGGTGACAGACGAGTGCGGCGCACGTACAATAATCCCAGTCTGAATTTCCCCGTCGGCTACAGAGCCCACTGGAGTCGGGCTACTGGGATAATTCGGGAGCGATTTGAAACTCGATCTTCGATATTCGCACAGATCCTCCCCCCTCCCTAGTTGTCTAAGGGTACGAAGTATTTTCGTCCCCATTTTCTAGAAACAGGTGGCCCCGTGGTTAGATAAACGGATGATAATGGCCTCGATGATACGAAACTCCTGGTTGCCGGGTTTGCTGTGGCTCCCCTGGCTCCCCTTCAGCGCTAGCACTGGGGCGGACGCTGGCGTTCTCAACAACCATTCGTCCGCCTCCGCCATCCTGCCACTCATGTACTCACCTGACTCCGCCGTCTGCACCGTGCCTCCCGGGGCCAACAACCAGAGCGCCGTCGATGTGCCGACAATCCGAACACTTGCGGTGGACGCGGGGGGATCGCTGCCATCGACTCGGCACAGACCAGTTTTGCGCATACACACAACCATCGCTCATCGATGGCGACGGCGTGTCGGTGATCACGACGCCCGACAGGGTCGTACAACTCGCATCGCTGCCGGGATTTATCGAAGACGCCGACGGCTCATGCGCGCCGACGCGGTCCCCGTCATCATCCCCGTTATACAGGGATGCGGCGGTACCGGGCAAGGGAATTGGCCTGATTGCGACTCGGCCGATCCGGGCTGGTCAACGCATAATGGCCCGCACACCCGCGGTCATGGTCGACGGAAGGGCATACGCGGGCATGGACAAGGAGAGCTTGGCCGACCTGCTCGCCCTCGCCGCCGACGCATCGAACTGCATTCCTGAACCTATCCGCCCACGACTCCGTTGCTAGTAGTCGTGCCGATAGGGCCCACGGCGTCTTCACGACCAACACCTTCCGCACGAGAGTAAGCGACGGTGACTCAGGCTTTCACTCCACCTTCACCGAAGGTACGTAGGGAAACATGCCTGCCTACTTCCTGCTTGCCTGCCTTCCTGTCTGCCTACATTCTGACGACTTGGCTACCTATGCTGATAGCCTATTAATCATCAATGAGTAGTCTCTCGGCTCAACCACGACTGTCAACCAAACTCGGATATTATTTCGATCACTCCACGCTGTCTCTCAAAGCCGTCGCTGTCGCCGACATCATGCCCGGGGAGGAGCTGACCATATCCTATATCGAGTACGTCGCTTCTAGCTAGTCCTTCCCGATTTACGCCACACCGGATGTCCGACTAACAAAGAACCCTCCCCCACCTCTCTCCCCTTCCACCAGCACTCTCCAGCCCCGCTCAGCCCGACGAGCCCGCCTCCAAAAGCACTGGGGCTTCTCCTGCACTTGCCGGCGGTGCGCCGCAGGCCGCATGCACGAGGCATTCTACCGGGCGGCCATTGAGTGGAACGGTGCGGGAGAGGCGGAGAGGGCAGTGGGGTACGCGCGGCTGTGTCTGAACGGGGGTCTGCGCTTTAGGGGCCCGGGGAGGCCGTTTGAGGAGAGCACAAGGGGGTTGGGGGGGATCCCGAAGGGCACTGGAGCCGGGGATTCCGATTGAAAGGGGCAGCAGGGAGGGCGAGTTGAAAATCGCGGCATGGCTTTCACCGAGGCTTTGTGGCTTATCGGGCTCCGGTTAGTCATTAACCTCGATTGCGGCGCTTTGGACACCCAACGTTTCTGTTCGCAAAATAGCGGTCTTATTGAGGTTTGATCGTGACTATTGGGAGTACAGACTCTTTAGAACTACTCTTTCTCTGTCCCGAGAACTTGAGGATGTGGCAGACGGCCGCCACCAGAGCAGTAGTTAGGGCTACGTAGTATTATAAGAGCATGGGTTGTCATCTTCTGCTAACTACTTCAAAACAATGACCTCTACCCCAATCATTGTATAAATTGTATAAAAGATCTCTTCTTCCCATGCGCTGCTACTTGGCAAGACGGCTGCGCAAAGATTATTTGATGTATTCCATCATCCTTCTCTAGCTTCATCTCAACGGCACATCATAGGTACATTGCCTTCCGATCATGTCGCCTGCAGCAGTGCTTTAAGCGGCAATGAGTGAAAGTTGCCATCTGTGGAGTTTCATGAGATTGTTCCTGAGTTGTCTGCACAGTCAAACACTCTCGCTATCAACCCACTGGCAAATGCCTCTTTGATTGAGACAACGACACTATAACTGCGGTATAGTTAGCACTCTGTAATCTAAACCATACCAGGCAGAAGTTAGGTACTTACGTGCCGCCAACCACCATGAAAAGTCCTACTGCCGCAATAAAGACATGCAACCCATACATCGTCTTTTGTGCGGGAGTTCCGCTCCTATATCCCCTGAAATCATACATCCACAACAGGGCAGGAAAGACCAAGCTGAAGGGTGCAAAACACATTGATCCTGCGAGACCCAACAGGTAGTTGAGAATTGGAACTGCCTCAGCAATAATAAAACTCAACGCACCTAAGATTAGGTTACTACCTAACCAGGTTGACCAGTGTGTGAGGGTATTTGCTTGTAGATGATATGAGTCACGCAATATGCGGACGAATATCAGCTTGGCAGCAACATGCTGGTAGATTCCAACGCCAATAATCAGCCCTGGGAGAGCAACTCCGTAAGAGATCTTCTTGAAAAGCGGACCAGCACTCCCAAATGCAGGGGTCACCATCCATACCCCACAGTAGCGGTAAATAACCACTGTAAAGGTGAAGTACATTGCAAAAACAAGGACACCAGCAATAATGCAAGCTTTGCGGTACTCCTGTGGCTTCCTCATTTCGGAAATGACAGGTAGATACATCGAGGACCCTGCACCACTAATAAAGATATTAGCACTAGCTGTCATACCTGCTACAAAGCTTGGGTATGCTATAGCAGTCCAGCCGAGATCATAATCTCCTGTTTGTGGAGCTGCAGCAGGCCTTCGTTGCTGTGTGATTGCAACAACAAAGATGAAGACGGAAATGAAAAAGGTGGTAAAGCCGATCCATGTCAACCAGCCTAGGTGTGAAAATGTGCGGACAGATGAGAAGAGGGTGATGAGGATAATAGATATGAGGTTGAAGACGACAGTGCAAGCACCATGGTTGGAAAGGGCGTTGAAGGCTGTCGAGCAAGAAACGGTACCGGCAGCGGTGATTAGGATCTGGGCGATTAAAATCTGGATCCCAACAAGTTCTTTCCCTGCTTGACCCCAAAGCAGTCCACACATGTCTGCAAGGGCTACATAGCGTGTTAGTAGCTCGGGGCAGATTCCTCTGAAGTCCAGGATATTGCGACTCACTGTGGCATTCTGGGTGGCGATTGCGGAACTCGCCCAAGACAACAGCAGTATCTATTTGCCCTGTCAGTCGGTGGGTAGCCTTAGACATGTGGAGGATTATACGTACAAGTATTGAGTGCCATCCAGCCCACAATTGATAACGCTCCGCCCACAGCTCCCAGTGTGGCCAATGCTCCTGGCACACTGAGAATGCTCATGGCAAATTGAATTTTGAGAATGATGACAGTGGCCCGTTGCCAGCTGACGGTGCGAAACTTGACCCCGTCATCGCTATCGTGAAAGATCTCGCGAGTCTCCGAGATCTCTGCTTTCTCTGCAGCGACGAGTGCGTCTGGTAGCGGAGCTGCGATGGAATCGACGCAAGAGTCGGCCGGAGCTTTCTTGTCACTGGCGGATACGGTAGCCATGGCCGTGGGACATGCGAAAAGATGACCGCAAGGCAAAGAAGTGATAGGGTCTGAAGAAGATAAGGACTGGACGAACGTGTTTTGCGGGGCCGTGTTTATCTTATTTTGTCCTCCGCCGCGCCTAGATAGGAGGGCCTCAGACTGTAGGCGCACAGCGGGAAACTGTAAAGAGCTCGGGGGCGTTGGTCTGGGGTTTGACCAGCTGCTGATATCCGAAAGAGGAGGAACCGTATCCGCTCTAACAAGCTTATCATCATCATTCGGAAGGGTCCCGGCTACACGGCTATAGGAAGCTTATAGATAAGCTGCCTTGCTTTCACACCGTTATTGGTCAGAACCTAATGCCAATGCTAATGCACTCCTATGAGTCGAATGCCGTGTTAGCCAAATTAGGTATAAACCTGGGGTAAGCCGCATGTCTAGAGCATATCTATGGTAAATATATCCTAAAGAAGAGGAACCGTATCCGCTCCGGCGGGCTGTGTCGTCGTTCGGAAGGATCCCAACTGCGCGGTTATGGGAAGCTCATAGATAACGTACCCCGTCTCCGCTTATTTTGTTGGAGTGCAGTAGCTCAGAAGCTAACGCCGGTGCTAACGCACCCCCGTAGATCGAATATTATGCTAACCAAATTAGGTATAAAACGTGGGTATAAAACAGGGGGTAAGCCGCCTCCAAGTAGCCTGCAGCAATGGCACCCTAGCCCCGGTACCTGGTACATTGAGAGGGCCTGGGCTCCAAATATGCCGGAGATGAATCATGTTACCACACTTCTGAGTTCTACGTCTGGTCATTTCTGTTGTTTGTTATGAGCGCTTTGCTTCCCTTACGACGGATGTCACCCACACGGCGTAGCTTCAATCATTGGCTCCTAGGTTTGGGGTAGGAGAGAGATCGGGCGAGCATGTTACAAGCGTATCGAGGAACCTTTTCTCTAGACCGCTGAGGCCCAACCTCGAATCAGCCGACGAAGACTATCCTCTGGTACCATACAAATCGGCTATGAGGTTTCTACATGTAGTGGGGAGAAGCCAGGCAACTCACAAGAATAGAAATATGACAGACCGCCTGCAGATCCAACGGGGGCTGCACATATCTTGATAGTTTCTCTGTTAAGCGTGACCATAACAGCACTGTATTGAACCTAGGATGATACCATACCTACATCCGAAAGGCCGTATCCCGCCGGGCAATCTCTCTTACAATACATAAATAGTGCACTAGCCGGCACCGAAGATTTTACGTCCTACGCACTCCCTAGCCACACAACAATCTCGTCTAATCGCACAACCTCACGCAATTTCCATCCAGACTTCGTTCCCCTAACCAAAACGCAACGCCGTTGTCATCATGGGGTTATTGTTCTCCCCAGCTACGGCCTCGGTCGCCGTACTGTTATTTGTCGCTTGGTTGGTGTATAAACCCTTCAAGCCGAAACCTCGCTACCCTCCCGGTCCTAAAGGGCTGCCAATTGTCGGAAGTATGTTCGAAATCAACAAAGAACGCCCTTGGATCACTTACGGAAAATGGGCAAGACAATATGGTGAGTGCGCCCACAACCGATCTGGGTTTAGCGGACCGACGGTTGACATCGTGATATCTCTAAAGGCGACATTGTTATGTACCACGTTATGGGTAAACCTATCGTCTTACTCGGAAGGATGAAGCATGCAGAAGGAATGCTACAGAAGAAAATGATGACCTACGGAGACCGCCCACAATTAGTTGTGGCACAGGAATTCGTGACTCAAAACGGATGGTACGTCCCTACCTCACGGACAATTCATAATACGCATAAGAAGCAGCGAAAGATCCTTGCCGAGCGCCTCCGAGCGAATGCATTGAGCACTTGGGCATACCCTGCCGCGTTACCAGAAGTACATTTGTGGCTTCAGCGTCTGATTCAGTGTCCCGACCGTTTTGCTACTATTACCAAGTGCTTTACTGTGAATGTCATGGTGAACTCGACGTTTGCACATGGGTCACTGCCGAGTACGGACGACCCGCTTCTCACCCGCATCAACGAGGCAGCGCGTCACCAATTCACCGCACAAATCCAGGGGCGATTCTGGGTTGACTACCTCCCAGCCCTAAAGCACCTTCCTGCCTGGCTTCCAGGGATGGGCTGGAAGAGTCAGGCACTCCAATGGCGTGAGGAGGTAGATACATTATATCGGGAACTTTGGGATGCCACAAAAAGCCGAACTGAGACGGGCAGCTCAGAGAATCCGTGTCTAGTTCAATCATTGCTTGAAACACAAATGCATCAGATTACCGAACTAGAGGGTACAACCATTTGCTCGGCTATTATTGATGGTGGTACTCAGACTCTGTCAGGAACAACAGTCGTCTTGTGAGTTGTCTCAACCTCGATATCCCCCCCTTTTTTTTTCGATAATGAAGTATTATAATCTCACATGAGACTAGTATGATTATTTTTATGTATTTCCCTCATGTTTTGAAAAGGGCCCAGGAAGTCGTCGATGAGGCAGTCGGACGAGACCGTCTTCCAGACTTCGGGGATCTGCCAAGAATCCCGTATATTACCGCCATGATCCGCGAAGCCTTCCGCTGGCGCACAGTTGCGCCAGTAGCCATTCCACATGCCGCAGCTGAAGACGACGTATATGAGGGATATTTGATACCGAAAGGCGCTACGGTCTTTGCTCTATCGCAGCATATCCATGAAGACGAAGAGCTCTACCCTGACCACCAGGACTACAAGCCGGAGAGATTCCTCGACGACAAAGGGCAGCTGAACAAGCTTCCTCATGCAGGTTTTGGATTGTAAGCTTGCCTCTTGATGTCAACTATGATGTATCATGTCTAACACAGTCCCTACAGCGGAAGCCGCAAATGTGTTGGCCAGCACTTCGCTGAGCAGGTTTTGTTTTTGCGTACGTCGAACATCCCCATTGCATCTAATTTGTATTTATGGCTAATCGCATATGGACTGCCAGTGATCTCGAGCTTTGCGTGGGCCTTTGATGTAGCAGCGCCTGTTGATGAGAAGGGGCAGCAGATACTGCCGAGCTTAGATGCCATGGATTGGGGCGCATTTCTGGCCTCGTAAGTGCATGCGCGAAGTGTGAACTGCGAAAGAACCATCACTGAACTATAAGCAGGCCCCCACCAACGGATTTCAAGATAATCATAAAGCCTCGGTCTCAAGCTGCGGTGGATCTGATAAACAGAACGGTCGAAGCTGATTCCGCATAGTGAAGAGAGTGGCTTAGAATAGGAGCACCTTGGATGAATTCACAGACTTCGAGCAACTTAGAGGAAATGACGGGTGTTATACCCGGGACACACGGGATATAAGATGAACAAGCGGTAGCATGCGGTGGTCGTGTACGGGTGGTCTATCTCTACCTGATTTGTATGGAATGGAAGCGTACGGAGAAGGGACCTTGGTATTTTACCATCGCCTTATTTTGGTAACAGTTTTGTCACTCATTGTAACGGCATCAAAGTCCACTACCTGATTCAAGCAGGCGCCATCAGGAGAATTTCATTCCATGCACTATCGCACGCAAAGCTCGTTATCCTTGGTCTGTTACAGACCCCTCTTAGGCGTTGCAGAACTACAGCAAGCGCTTGAAGCAGTACTGTTAATGGTACAGCACAGCAGCACGGTCTAATTGCGCTTGGGAGATATTCGTCATATAGCCTAGTTTGTAACTAAGCGTATTGTAAGACAGGACGGAAGAGGCAACGTGGTTCAGATGGCAGCTTATTGCATCTGCGGGTGGTTGGGTGATAGCGCACAAAGCATTAACAGTCCCATTATCGATTGTCGCGAGGTCGGCGCTCTTTCCCCTGAGGTTATTTTCTTACTCGAGTCTGGGGTGTCGCCCAAGGCTTAGGGGATAAAAAACGAGTGTGGACCAGGATAGTCTTGATTCTCCCACCACGGCGGTTAAGCACCCGGTCCAATTCGACCCCTGCAGTTGTTTGCCCGGTGGAAGGAGACAATCGGATGGGCCGCAGGTATAATCTATTTTGAATGTCAAGCATTGGCGTCGGAACTAGCAAGCTGAATGTGTCGGTTAGTGCACTGCACAAGCTCGTAACATACGAGTTACTCAGGAGATGGTTCACTGTTCGGTATGAGGGAAACTATTGTACCCCATACTTCCCATACTTCCCCCATGCAGGTATCTCGCTCCTGCCCCTGAGGGCCTGAGCAGTTAAGTCGGAGCTCACCGATATAAGAACAAAAAAAGCTCGTTCCCCGACCAACACACCAACCCTGTGTCTGGTTCCAGCTGCACCAGTCTCTTTGAAGTACCTCTCCTGCTGGGGCCGTGGACTGAACCTCTTTGCTTCTTCCAAATCTCATTCTGTTCCACTCAATTGGACGGCAAAATCTACCATATTTATTATAAACGTTCTAGCGATCGAAGGCTTCCAAATATGGCGGACAATTATGATGTTGTTATTGTCGGCGCTGGTAAGGAATTCTCCACCTCGAAGTCCGTTAAATCCCTGCTAACCCTTACCTATAGGCTTGTTCGGCCTTGCCGCGGCAAAAGAATATCTCGAAATGAATCCCTCTGAGAAATTGGTGGTCTTTGATGCTGCTGACACTTGCGGCGGAACTTGGGGTGCGGCGCGTCTCTATCCCGGATTGAAATCGAACAATATGATCGGAACTTTTGAGTATCCCGACTTCCCGATGTCCGAAGACAAATATGGTGTGAAGCCATTCCAACACATTCCTGGCGAGGTATTACACCGCTATCTCACCGATTACGCCAAACATTTTGGCGTGTTCGAGCGGATTCAGCTCAACACTGTTGTGGAGGAAGTGAGACTGGCCGAGTCTGGTGGTTGGAGTCTCGTCCTAAGGGCGCCAGAAGGGACCCGTACTGTCCAATGTGCAAAGCTGATTTCGGCGACCGGCTTGACTTCGACCCCCAATATGCCCAATTATCCAGGTGCAGAGTCTTTCGACGCACCCTTGTTCCATACGAAGGACTTCTGCAAGCAAGCACCCAACCTCGGCAGAATCAACAATGCGGTTGTCGTGGGTGGAGCCAAGTCGGCCTTTGATGTCGCCTACGCCATGGTTCTTGACGGGGCGACGGTTGATCTGATCATCCGCCCGGATGGCAATGGTCCCGTCTGGATCGCTCCGATGCTATTAACACCTTTTAAGAAGCGACTCGACAAGTTATTCCACATCCGATGGATTACATGGATGAGCCCTTGCCCCTGGGGAGGAGAGGATGGGTATCCCCGCATCCGCAAGTTTCTTCACGGGACCTCATTAGGCCGAAGGATCGTTGACGCATTCTGGAAATACCTCAGCCACCACGTGGCTACACTCAATGGCTTCGACAGTCACGCAGAGCTGAAAAAGCTCAAGCCATGGCAATCCACTTTCTGGATTGGCAGTGGTGTAAGCATTCTCAACTATGATACGCCTCTCTTCGACATGGTGAAACAATCCAAAATCCGAGTTCATATTGACAATATCGATCACCTTGAGTCTGGGACCGTTGTACTTGAGTCAGGCACTCGACTCAGTACTGATGTGATGATATGTTCGACAGGATGGAAGAAAGAGTCAACGCTAAAATTCTCAGGACTGGACGAATACGCATTCGGTCTCAGATACAGCAAAGCTGAGAAAGAGCGGCTAAATAAAGAAGCAGACGCGAAGGTGCTGAAGATGTTCCCAAAGCTCAAGGACCAGCCCCAGTTGAACTATCAACCCAAGGAAGGGGACCCCTTAAGGCTATATCGGTTCATGGTTCCCCAGACCATGATGGATAACAAGAACATCGCATTTTCAGGCATGGTATCAAGTGTGAGCACAGCTATCACTGCTACCGTTCAAGGTATTTGGATCGCGGCCTTTCTACAAGGCAAGCTCGACCGACTGCCACGGACGGACGAGGAGGTCACGCAGGAGATCATGCTACACACACAATGGGGCAAGTGGCGATATCCGTGCGGCTACGGAGCCACGCTTCCTGACTTTGTCTTCGACGCCATTCCGTACTTGGACCTCTTGCTGAAGGACATGAATTTGCAACATCGGAGGAAGAGCTCTTGGTTGGCTAATCTCACAATGCCATATACCCCAGGAGACTACGCGGGACTGGTTGAAGAGTGGAAAGCAAGTCATGACGAGGAGGATGATTCCTTGAATAAGCAGATGCAGTTTTAGTTCTGCTTGATGAAGATAATGCAGGTATCTGCTCATTGGATAGCTGTGAATTCAGGCAGCGTGCCACCCGTTCGATCTTGGATTGACCCGATTACACATTCGTATAAGACTCGTGTGCCTTTTCGCGAGAAGGTTTAGCGTGGTTTGGGTTTTCTCAGGATCAGAAGTGCTGCTGCCGGCCCTGCCGCCGCCGACTCGTCCCTGCAGCGTGAGCAGACCTGGTGTAATCGTCGGATCTGCCATTGGCTGTTTGTCAAGTCTTCTCCAAATGACTTGTAGGGCCGACTTGTGGAGCCATATTCGGACGTACCATCTGCGGCCGAGTGGAGAATAACGTCTTCATCTGCAGGTCAATCCGTACCATGTAGTTCTAGGTGATGTTATTCTCAGCCTGCAACTTCTCCGCAGTCGATTCGGGAAAGATCTCCTTCGTATTCCGTCGTCTGACGCACAAATTGAACTACTGCCGAATGGCATTATTGCGGCCGTGCTGTCTGGCTGCCCGAACCGGAGGCGGTAAAGGCACCAGGCTAGTCGGCGCGGGGCCACCCCAGTCTGGGGTGGGTGTTTCACGTGTCACGAGGGATTCACTATATTCTGGGCGTTCGTACTTTGACACTGTCCTGCGGCGGTAAAATGTATCCATTGGCGGGACGGCTTGCCCTTTCCTCATCGTGGAGCTTCGGGTAGGATCCTGATGCATGGTGCGGTCCGCTGAAGTCCTGGCGGTAAAGTCATTCGTTGGCCTGTTGGGAGAATGGGGAACATTTTGCGGGCGCAGCAACTCATCCCCCGCAACAGAACGGAGGCCATCTCACTACGACAACAGGTGGGGTTACCGGATCGAGTGATTATCTTTCTTAGTGTTCTTGCTATGATGCTCGAGCAAAATCACACATATTATTCAGCCATAGTCGAAAGTCTATAAAAACGCAGGGATGCCCATAAGTATCTAGAGTTATTTTGATCCGTCGACAGACACAGCTACAGTCTGATCTCCGATACTACATCCTCGAGGCCATCGATTTGACCCTGCGAACCAACTGCTGCAATATTCTTTTTGACACTGTACTCACCGAGATGTCTGGACCACGATACCCCGCGATCCCGCCGGCAAAGTTGACCGCGGAGCAACGGGTCTTCTACGATGAAATGTCAGAATGGATACGTAACGGATGGGGTCCGACGTAAGCTGCTGCTACAGTGCACAAGGTCACCGGCAATCAATACTGAAATAACCGAATAGCTACACCCTGAAAGGAAAGGAGGGTGAAATCCTAGGACCACTTTCAATCATGACGCACACTCCCCAGTACTCTACGCATACAATGCGCCTGAATAAGGAAGTCCTGAATCTTCCGGCACTGGAGCCTTCCGTCAAAGAGGTGGCTATATTGGCCACCCAGGGATACTACACGGGCTCATTCGGAGGCTACCTCATCTACTCCCACGAAAGAATCTGTGCCAGCAAGAAGATGTTTACAGAGGACCAGATGAAGAAGATTGTTGCGGGTGAAAAGCCTGCAGGGCTGACTGAGAAGGAGAGCGTGACCTTCGACCTAGCCTGGCGCTTGGTTAAAGGTGGCGAACCTCTTGAGCAGGAATTGTGGGAACGCGCCAACGCAATCTTGGGTCGTGATCAGACTCTTCATGTTATCCAGCTCATTGCGTATTACAGTCTGCACGGCGTGACTTTGAATGCGGGGATTATTGGTGCACCGGAAGGGGAGAGCATTTGGAGTTCGTGAATGAACCCATTCGTTAGGCAGGTAATGCTCCAATGAGACGCGTTGCTCGAGGAGATGATGAGTCGTGAGATCCGTCTCAAGGAATATGAATTGAAATTGGATGCTTCTCTGAGAATTTGACTGTCCTCCCTACCAAGGTCTACGCTGTCTTTCGAGGAAAGCAGAGAACCGTCGGTTTTGTATGTACTCAATAATGGTTCAACAGATAGCTAATCCATCCCAAGGAGAAGTTTTCCAATGTCAGATAGCCTACTAATGGCAAATAATATTTCATTCCGATTTGCCATACACTGTCAGATTGATGGCACCTCCAAGCAGGAATGCAATGACTTCATTTTTGACCCATTGTCGGTATTCATGGCTTACCAGGCGGCGAGAGCGATGATATTCCTGGTACTTGAGTGGCTAGGCCAGCAAGGCAGTAATCCCAGTCCTTCCTCCTGCTCAATGGAAGGGAAGGAAGTCACTATCTCCTGTAGCGACCAAATCTGGAAGCACTTCTTTCTATCCAGGGGGCGGATGCGGGCAAACTCCAGCTCGGAAACAAAGTTCTGAGTGTATAATGATATGGTATCGCGCGGTGGCCAATGTAGAGTACGTAGCAGAATCAGCATCCTATCAGTAGGTTGTTCTCCACGGACTACGGGCGGTCCGCAAACCACCTGCCGAGCTGTGGTAATCACCCCGACATGACGATAAGAAGATGAAAGATTTGATTGGGGGGAGGGGGGCCAGGGTCGGAAGGTTAAGCTCTTCGGGCTAAGACAATTTAGGGAATATTGTCCGCCAAGCCACGCTACTGTAAGAGCATGTTGCTTTGCATTCTTGTTTAACCTAGTCGCCGGGAAGCGGGGGCCAGGGTCGGAAGGTTAAGCTCTTCGGGCTAAGACAATTTAGGGAATATTGTCCGCCAAGCCACGCTAAGAGCATGCGGCTTTGCATTCTAATCTTAGTCGCCGGGAAGCGGGGGTTAGGGCGGCTCGGAGAACACTCATCATCAGTCATTAAGCAAATAACCCGTAAGTAGTAGGTACATGAACTCTCCGCACCAGGCCACAGACATGGGCGCATTCCCCTAGGGGCAAGATCCGGAAATGAGGATCGGATCCCAGCACTCTCCCGACATCTCCTACGACTTGCCGCTTCCTACCATTCCGCCGTGGCCCTTTTTTTATTGCGCTTTCCTATGACTAAACGATCGCTCTGTAATCCCTTGGAACCCGGAACCCCCATCGGTTGAAGGAAGCTATTTCTCAGTCATTCGTGTACCTCGCGATAGGCTGTCATGCACGCGTGTCTGGCTCGTAGATAATGAGCTGTATTGTGAGATTCGTTTTCATGAGAATGAGAATGAGTAATCTATGAGTAACCTGTGACTAATAAGTGGCTGCGTATAAGGAGTATTAAGAGCCGAAGACCTACTCATGAGAGTAATGTCTATCTGGGAGAGGCAAATGACAGTGGCTAAGGCGCAGACTATCATCCTGAATGACAAACATGCAGTTCACGGTCGTCCCCGCATCGGCCCAAACCTGTCGGGCAGCGGTCCAGGCACTGCTCTGCCATGAGTCGAAGGCTGTCGTCATTGGTGTTTGCCGTAACCTCAAAAAGGTGCCGACCGAGTTCAGATCCCACCCCAACCTCAGAGTGGTGGAGGGCGATCTCACCGATCTCACCAAGGGTGAGACTCTTGACTTTGCCGGCTCTGACGCTGTTCTTATTATGACACCCCGAAATACGACGGATCTGACATGATTTCATGGGCCAAGAATGTAGCCACCAACGTACGCGACGCAGTCGCGCGCCGGATCTGTCAAACGACTGGCCTATATCTCAAGCATGAGTGCATAGTACCTAACTGGTGTGGTATGTGTAACTTTGTGACCAGCACAAGGTATTGTGGAGGGTAGCTGACTTAGATCCAGGGCGAGGTTTGAACGAACCATGAGAGCAAGAAGATTTTCAGAGACGCTATCCCGGAGGTCGTCTTTCCGGAATGGTTATTTCATGGAGAATTGGGCGAACGCTCTCGACACTATCAAGGCAGATCCGCCTCACCTTTACTCGACTCCAATTCCATCGGACTACAAGTTGCCCATGGTACATATCATCCCACAGCACTCATCCCTATCCAAGCTAGCATCACTTCGTACTCATGCCCTGTATAGGTATCGACACGAGACATTGGCAGAGCATGCGCAAGGGAGATACTAGCCACAGAGAAACCACTAGCTGTGAGCCCATATATCTTTGAGCTCCGTGGACCACAATACTATTCAAAACCTGACGTACAAGAAGCGTTTCAACAGGTGACTGGGAAAGACATCGAAGTCCGACTGGTACCAAAGGAAGAACTGCAGGAATATTTTACCTCCTTTCTGCCGCCAAGTATTGTCGATTCTTTCGTCGAAATAATGCTTTCTCTTTTGCCCCAGGGGCTTCAGGAAGAGGATATGAAAAAAGTTGGCAACGTCAAGTACGGCCAGGATACTCTAGTTGATGCCTTCGACAGTCTAGTAGGCGCTGCCGCCCCCCAGAAGTAGAGCAAGGAATATAAATGTGTTGTGTCTACTTTACTACTGCTCCTACTGTGACAAAGTAGGCCAGTCGCAACATAAAACTTACGGCATCATTCGGCAATACAGGGACCAGCAAAAGGGCTCAAAACCAACCCAGCTCAGGGCGGCCACGCATCATCACGGAAAGGATAAAATTATTCCCTCCGAGTTGCCGATAGTAAGTGTTTGTCCAAGTGGTCCCTTTAGTCTCCTAACCATAACCCCATTGAGAACCTCTGAGCAATCCTTAAAGAAAGAATAAATGAGCGGTATCCTAACATAGAGCCAATGCTAAAAGTGTACATATACATGTACGACGTGTCCTGCTACAAGGATCGGTAAGTCTACGAGACAATGAAGAGCCGTCCGTCTCCGCGTTATGTGTTGCCCATTTCGTTTCTCTGTCTTAGCCAAGACTCCGCTCTTCTGACCAAGACCTAGAGCACCTGGAAACTACTGTGACCAGGGGCTCGCATTTTGGAGAAACGATACCAACACTCCAAAAACACACACGGCTGTTTGGACTGCATGTTGGGGCCAATGAGGATCTAAAGAGCCTACGTAGCCTATACCGACGAGTGGGCTTCCAAATTTGCGTCCCTCACCGAGAGCTGCTGGGCGACGACGGGCTCCTCCAACACGACCCCAACGCCAGATGCACTCGCTTCGGCCGCACCACTCTTCCAGGACAACCGGCCAGATTAAGTTCCGAGAACTGGTAACATCAAACTTCTCGGAGATGACCCTGCAACTAGCGATCACGCGGCCCAGCAAGTCGAGAGCCTTGTCCGGCAGCAAAGACAGCTGCGAAATCGACGATGGAGTCTTTCCACATGCCCACGACCGTCGTCCTGGGCGAGAACAGCTCGTTTTGGGCGCTGGGCTCGCCCCTATTAAGCGAAATTCGAGGCCGGCCGCTCCTTCTCGCATTCGTATATTCTGCTGTTGCCAGCCCCTCATCGTTCTTAAGTTACGTGTTGCTGAATGTGGGTGGGTGCTGGAACAAGAAATAAAAGCAGAAAGGATAAGACGCAGAAACCCCATAACCACCCCAATCGCCATTCTAATACACACTCTTAACACTATATGGGACCCAAAGCCTCCTCCATCTCTCTCCTCCACTTGCCCCAGAGGTCCCTTAATAGCTGGGGTCCCATCTTCTATAACGTCTCATATAAAGTTACTATTCCATTCTCGACATCTTGCAGTAATAGCCAAGTAGAAGACCACTTCCAATCAAATTCCCTCCAAGGCATTAGCCTAGGTTTCGCGCTTTAAGAGCACGTAGATAAGGCCCCCCTTGTTTTCTAGTTAACATTATATCAATGAAGTATATAGTTTGAAACTCTTTACTCTATTATCAAAAGATTAAATTAGTAATAATAGCCTATAATGTCCTCCGCCGTTTAGCGTCTAGGAAACTGATAAACTGCATTCCAAGTTGAATAACGAAACTTCAATCAACGAACAAGCCTACCTAGGTAGGTACGGCGTATGCGAGAGATCGGCAAGTGCAACCACTCAATCTGTGATCTGGTAGCGTACGTACGTCGCATCGTCCTCTGAATTGCAACATGCCGGACACAATCAACGTTTCGCGAGCCTCGTCGAGGCTGACGACGAGCCAGCCGACGAAAGTCAACATGCTGAGCATGTCGAGCCGGCCAAGAAACGAAAACGAAGGCTACGAAAAGACACGCAGCTGCTGGGCATGCAAGCAGCGCAAAGAGAAATGCTCTTTCGACTGCGGCGACGTCTGCACTGGCTGTCTACGCCGTGGCACCAGCTGCGTGAGCCATCACTTTCCCAACGATAATACACGAGCGACTGCTAATGCTGCCACTGCCACCGCCACCGCCACCCGCTTGCAGCGCATCGATGACATGGTCGCGCAGCTCACATCTCAAATCCAAAGCCTAAGCCAAAGACAAAGCAATCCACTGTACACGCCTGCGACAAGCTCGAGTCCAAGTCTAGCCACGCGAGAAACGCTGTCTCGGACGGCACCTCCAGCGCTGACGGCGCATTCTGCCTCGCCGGTAGCGGCAAACGAGCTGATTGCTTCTGCCACCGGCCTGGACTTGGCTAAGTTGGCCAGGCTACAGGCGCTGTCTCAAACCCCGCATGGCTCGCTGCCCTGCCCGCAAGACATCCAACTGCTACGCAAGGCAAGTGCCACGCCACCCCGTGCTATCGACAATTCACATCACCACGCCATATGCTACTCTACGCCGTGACGGAACTGAGCCGACAGACGGTGTCCTGCGTGAGCCGCCTCTAGTGACCTCCGAGCCTATCGTAATCGCAAAATATATGCTCCAGCTTGCCATCTGCCTACAGGGGATGCAGTCTATCACGTACCTAGAACTGGGCTGCCTGGCCGAGCCTGCTGCCGCGCTGATGGAACGCTGTGCCAACACGGCCACCAATCTCGTAGTGCGGCAAGATAAGTTGCTCAGCAGCATCGAGAGTCTAGAAGGCGTGATCCTATGGGGCGTATACCCAAAAAAAGAAAAGAAAAAAAAAATTAGGACGGAGTACGAGTGGGAGGGAATGAGAGTAGAAGAATGGAAGTGGGAAAGATCAACTCAAGAGCTTACACCATGACGATATGCCAGGGCCCATTGCCTTAAGGACGAGGGCCGGCTGTAGTCAAGCTTGCACGCGCAATAACCCTGTATAATCCAGGAGCCTGTCATCCTAACGCTGCCGCGGCGCGATTGCGCAAAGGCTGGCTTAGCCTCCTTGTGGCAGATTCCCTAGACCACGAAGTCGGGGGAGCATAGTCTCGATGCGGTAACCGAAGCATGTCACCTGCAACATGTGAACCAACCGCGACAGCCTGGGGTGTCGAGATGTTGCTCTCGCGAGTGCGGGTAACCAGCTACGGTTCTCTCTTTTCTGGTCCATCACAAATCGCTCGCGTAGGAAAAGGTTTTGTTTCCCAGAACAGGATTGCATGCGTCATCCTCGAGATTTTGCATATCCATGTGCCCGCCGATCGCCAGTAGCCTCAGCCGCGCCTAGGCTTAGGGTTATTTCATATTGCTACTCCGTCGCCCGCTCATTTCAAATTTTCAGCACTCCAAACCAGACCATCTAGCCGGCCATCGATGTAGTACTACCAATAAGGCTTCTCCCAAGACAGTGCTTATGCCGACACCTCGCCCCCAGGCACAGATGCCGCGTCTGAAAGCGTAGGATCTAGTCCATCTCCATTGACATGCCACGAGCATTTGAGCATAGAGCACCCTTAGGAAGCAAATGATTTGAAAACTTGTAGAACTTGCCTTAGGGCTGCTGGTAATGTGGTGGGTGGTTCGACCAGTATAATTTACGAGTTCTGGCGGATCATCAAAACGAGGCATTGGCTGCCGTTGTTGAGGCATGTTCTCCAGCTAATACGTCTAAAATTGGGGACTTGGCCGCGGGGAAAAGGAGAAGCCGGCGCCCTGAACCAAGCAAGATGGAATTTGTCGCCGGCGTTGTGAACAGCCAGTTCCTCCGTTCAGCCGAGCAAATCCAAAGCAAAAGTCAAGTTGAAACGGCATTTATTCCATCCCACTCTCACGGAACCACTTAAGGTGTTTAGAGACAGCAGTACTATACTAGGCGAACTTTCCCTGAAAACCATAGGGACGGGTCTTTTATAGTAGAGGTGGGAGTCTAAACCTATTAATAGATTATTTGTTCTAGCTCATTGGCTTGGCAAAACGCTGCCGCTTACCTTAGAGTGATAGATTCTAATAATCTTTACAAATCATCTCCAGAAAACCCCCATTGAGTACTTTCTCCGTGGGACCTCCCCTGCCTGTCCATAAACTTCCCCGGTGTGCCACGAAAGGCCGAGTCTTCGAACCCGGCAGACGTGCCAAGACTCTGGGACGCATCTTCCCTTGATCACCTGCTGCTACCCCCGGGCCCCTGCCCGCTACTCCATACACACATTTTCTCTCCGTGTCACCTCCCTTGGAGTTTAGATAATTGGGATCCGGTGTCTCCTAGCGGGCTCTAGTCTACCTGTGTCAGATGTCAGGCTCCCTCAAGGAAGTTCGGCGGGTCGGTGATCCCAACTCTTCTGGAAGACTTAAGACCCGTAGACTAATCGATTGAACCAAGGGCATGGGGAAGAATGCCATCACGGCCTTCTAATAAGATATGCTCTTATGGCATGAGTTTGTTTGGCTTCATTCCTTCTTTGAGCCCGATACTAGCTTGCCCATCAGGGTCTATTCACACCCCTTGCTCCGCTTGTCAATATTAACTACTTGTTCTACTTAAAAAAGAAAAAAACTGTCCACTCTTACTCCCCTGGACCCAACGAAGGGGCAGACTTAGAGCGGCAGCCTATGTCATAACTCACGAATCGTCTCGAGTTCCTGCATCACGAGGGGATTTTGCAGGGGTAATAATTTGGGCTTCGACACGCCAAACCGGAACCGGGCACAATGTGAGATGTTATGGGCGGGGTGTGGAGCAGATGCGGCAATTTGCGCACATTTCGACAGAAGTCAACCCAAGTTCTTGGGACGAATCTCCACCAATAACGGGAAAGCGCGCCAGGAGGGGGACATTTGGAGATTCGCATAAAATATAGAAGCTCCCTCATCCGAAATGGCGTCTTCGCCTAGTCCGCTCATCTGTTGCCGACCTCTAGAGCAAGCATTACACCCGTCTACCACCTCTTCGCGTGCTTGTCGTTGCAGTTTATACTTAGATCATCATGCTCATCCGATCGGCCTTGTTTTTGCTGGGCCTTAGCTGCCTTCCTGTCTGCCTTGGTCGGCGGGCCGAAGCATCCTGTAGGTATCCCATTCGAGCCCCATCTTCGAGCCAATGCCAATCATGTCTCCAGGATCTGATGACGTCTAGGTAATGGTGGACAGCCTAAGCCACCACCGGTGAAATTCGGCGTCATTCTGTTCCAGGCTTTTGAGATCCTCGACGTTTTCGGGCCTCTTGAGGCGTTGAATATGCTGTCACGCACGCGCCATCTCGAAATGTTTCTCATTTCCGAGACCATGGATCCGGTCGCGACGAAGCCAGTGATGGCGTCCATGAATCCCTTCAACTCTACCTTTGTGAGTGCACATAATCACGAAAGATTGTGTTCCGGCTCGAATGTAGTAGAATGAAGTCAAGTGGAAGCTTACGGAGAGAGATCTTAGTGGCCAACACTCCCACCGACGCACACCCTCGAAACCGTCCCAGGCGACCTTGATGTCCTCATCATTCCAGGGGGGTTGGGTGTCCGCTCCCCAAACATTAACGCCACCCTTGCCTACCTCGCCGACACGTACCCCAAGCTGCGGTACCTCATCACGGTATGTACTGGCGCTGCAGTGGCAGCCAGGGCCGGGCTCCTGGATGGACGGCGTGCCACGACCAACAAGGCGCAATGGGACTCCACTGTGGCCTTCGGTCCAAACACGACATGGGTGCCGCAGGCTCGTTGGGTCGTTGACGGGAACATCTGGACCTCGTCGGGCATTTCGGCGGGCATAGATGTGACACTCGCTTTCATCGAGGAAAAGTACGGAAAGGAGAACGCTACCTGGGTGTCGAATCGGATGGAGTATGAGAGGCACAGCGATCCTGACTGGGACCCATTCTCGGGCATCTTCGGGGTATCGAATGAGCGAGGCCCAAAATCCGGCTAGCGTGGAGAGAGGTGCTAGGATAGAGGCGGAGATGGAGAATAGGAATACGCCATACAATTGCGAGAGGCGCTGATCTCGAGAGTACTGAGGGGGGCCTCTTGTGAACCCTCGCAGGATAGTATTTAGTACACGAAGTTTGAGGAAAGATCAAAAACTTCGAGATACCTCGGCATAATAATACCTCCAAATGAAAAGGAAAAAATATGAAGTCTAGCCCCAGCTTCAAACCAACAGCATCTCCGGGCTTCACCGCTCGCCTCACCTCAACCATCAACAAAGCCTCGAAGAAAGACTCAGGAAACTGTCGCAGAGAAAGAGAAGATAGAAAAAAAATTAGCAAAAAAAGACCACTTCTCCCTCCCCAATCCCCAATTTCCCTTTCCCAATTTCCTCGACGTCTCATGGTTTGAAGAGACCGGGTTCCATGCCGGCGCCTTGCGGAAGCAGTTTGTGAGCAGTGCGTCACCGCTCGACCACTTTCCCATGAGACGTCGAGAAACAAGAGCCAAATTTTCATATATAACACAGAAGCCAACAATCGACAGCATCCGGGAAGAAGGTGCACTCTAAACGAACTTCGACAGGAGCGGCTTGGAGCTACGCGAAATACGCACCACAGCGTAACTCAGCCTCAGGTTTCTCGTGGTCACAACGCACTTCCATGCGTCTGCCAGCAAGAGGACCCGCTGAAATGTGGCCTATGAGCCCAAGGCGCTATCGAAACCCAGGGCACTGACTACATTCCATCACATGTGAGGCCAACGATCGCCTCACAATCATCCTCGAGGTTCTGAGCAGGGTTTGACTCAGAGAGATGTTGCTAGTGGCAAAACCAACCAAGATGAACCAGCTTTTAGGCTGTTCGGTAGATATCGCTCCCAAGGCTCGAGGGCAGTCCTGATGTGGCAATACTTGGAGCGTGTGTTGGTAAGAGATTATTACAATGTCCAGGATAAGGGCTGTACCTAACGAAATGTAAATGGTATCAGGCTACTGAAGTGAGGCTCCAGGATTAAAGACTACGACCTGAGGAACGACAGTATTAAGCACACGGGTGTCCCAAAGCCACCACAGTTTCGTCGTCTACAGTGGTTGTCATCCAAGAGCTGTCGGTCACATTTTAAGGACTGAAACGATGGTAAGATTGCTTGCATTTAGCAACTCTAACACCCCGACGCCTGTCGTGAGTGCGAACGGGCTTAGATCTTACCGTCCCGCCGATGGCGTCGAAACAAAAGAAATCAAGAAGTGGAATTCACATCCACTCTCCACGTTCTCTTGATTGCAGATTCCTACTATATTTTTCTCAACTTTCATCGTCGGCCGGTATCGGTTTCTGCCCGCTGACAACGGTCCTGGAGTGAGATATTCGTGTGAGCTTATATCTTGCGGTCTCGAAGTGACAATCGTCCTTACATATAAGTGTAGGCGTGAATGTGAGCATCGGTCAATTCAGACCGGGCCTGCATGAGGAAGAGCTGCACTTCTTCAAATGACCACTTCCCACGATTGTTAGCACGCGCCGCCGTCAAAAATGGAATACGTGATGGTACGAAAGGAAGGACAGCCGCTTACCCCCAACAGGTCTGTCAAGCCGCGGATCACGAATCCCTCGAGGCCTTGCAAGGCGAACTGCCTGTACCATGATCCCCATTTCTTCAGAATCGGATCCTTGGGCCAAGTCCCGATTGGGATTTTTATCTTCCGTTCATGGATGTTCACGAGACCAGCCTCCCGAATCCGTTCCGGTGCCGTCTCGCTAATATCGAACGTCTTGCCGATCTTGTCGCCAACTTCCTTGAATATCTCGAACCACCTCTGCATGGCAGAGCCCTGTTTCACAGTTCCATCGTCCGATGTTATGATGCTGGACAGTTCGACGTGTTCGACCCACCCGCCGGGTTTGACGTGACTTTTATACAGTTAATAAAGATAGCTACCCATAACAGGCAAAGGTGAAAACGTACTTCATTGACTTCTTGTAGAATTCGACCCAATCAGGGATACAACCGGTCATGTATCGAATGTGGACGAAGTCGAAATGGTCTTTTGGGTAGGTCCAATCTTGGTTGATATCGTCGACCTCGAACTTGCAGTTTGGCGGGATGAAACTGGGCTGGATGGGAGAGAGGTCTACGCCGATGACCTCTGATGATGGATTCTCGTCGGCGAACTCTCTGTTTCACCTCCCATTAGAGTCTGGGGAAAAGACGGAATACGACAACATGAGTTCGAGCTGACTTCCATCTTCCTTCGGAGTAGAATAGGATAGGCACTCACATGGCCCACTGTCCTGTACCGCAACCAACATCGAGAACTCGCTGCATTCGGAGCAACTGTCAGACCAGGCATAAGGTATTTCATCGCTGTTGTTGAGACGTACATCGACTTTGTCCCCGAGTGGACTTGTGAATAGTTTGTCGTCGAGGATAATTCGAATCATTTCGTGCCTAGTGGGTGGTTAGATATGATGGATACCGACCGAAGTAGGAGAAAGCCGGTATTGAGAGATATAATGGCGACTGGAGATATGTACATCAAGTCTTCTGCCTCTTGTTGCCTCTCGTCATTCGGGGAGCTACCGAACCGAGTCAGTAAAGTAACAACGACCCTGCTTCCTCATTAGAGACAGGGGCAAATATGACTAGTAAGCGCCGTCGCGATAGGCATGGTATCGTCGCCCATTTTCCCACTTGAAGGCCAATATGGAAGAACGAAGAGATGTCGTGTCTGTCACCGCGCTGGACTGTTGGTGAGCGGAGGCTTCAATGGTCCTTCTGATCGAGGCCGGGTTATCGACTTACGATTGAGCGTAGACGGAATCCGCATCAGCGGCGTCCTGATGGCAATCAAGAGGGCGTTAGGTTCAGTACAAAAACTGGAGAGAGATGACAGGAGGGGAAGACGTGACAGGGCCAGCCTACTTAGTTGATTCTAGGAGAAGGTTCACTTACCACTTCAATTATGGCGTTCCCATCGCCGAGAGGAGACGCTACCCCAGGGGAGGGAGACTTTGGAGGGGACTTTGGGCTGCTCATATTCTTGAGCTGCGAATGATGCGAAGTTGGAGGAGCGAAGTATCACAGGAAAGCAATACTATGGAGATTGCAGGTCAACCTCGGGAGAACGGAGGGTCTGGCTGCAGCCAGACGAGGCACTTTTAAAATCCTTCACACAGCGTCACAAATCACAATATTGATTCACTTGAGACAGCTGCATCAAGCGCCAAGCATTAAACGAAAGGAATCCACACACAAAGATGGGCCAATCAATGTTGATCCACCAGTTTTACAGACATCTCGGTTCTCTTCCCGCATTGCCTCGCGATGACGCCCGATGATTACTCGTAAACCCCTCGTGATTCCTCGGGAACTAGTCCAGAAAGAGGATCATAAAGCCGCATGCCCAGGCCGGGGAAGCACGAAAAACGCATGCCAGTGGGTCCTGTAACCTGTTGGTTGAGTCTGCAAAGGACTTTGCACTGAGGTGGCATCACACGAGACTAGTGGAAGTGAAGATGACGCCACAAACTTCAGCGGTTGGGCGGTTGGTGTCGGGAACTAACCGTCCCCCATCTCTCCGGACTCTAGCGTACCCGTAGGGTCGTATTTCTCCTTTCCGGAGTGGGGAGACTAGGGGGAGATCGACTCAGATCATTCCAGTTTAAGGATAGCGTTTTTCGACAAATCGAAGCACAGCTCGTATAATCTAAGATTACTTGTACGAAGGAACCCATATTTAAGATGAGCAGTTTGTCGTCACGACCATTCCAGCGAACATCGTGCTGCTCCGTTTGTCAAGAGCGATAGTCTGATGGAGCAAGACTCTCGTCGTCAGAAACAACAAGCTTGCGAGCACAGAGAACAAAAACCACGCCCAGGGGATCGAGGGGATAGAATTTTCCAGGGCCTAAGTGAAGGCCTATCCAGCGTGACGCCCTTTGTGGGATCTACACAGATATGAGATGGGACAGGCAGCGGCGACGAGAGTTATGAGTGAGGCATGGCAGAGATCTTTCGTCGTTGCCCGCGGCATCAACCCGAATCCCAAATCTCGCCATTTTATTCAGGGCTTTGGATATGTCGCTGGAATCCATGCAAACGGAACCGAGGGGTGAAGTGAGTTTCATTTTTCTGGCAAGGAGGAAGAAGATGGAGGGATGGATTGAGTTTGTGAACTGGAAGTGACCCCACCACTTGTTCTGCCGTTTCGATCGCGTATGTCCGGGACACCTTTAATTTTAACCAGGCCCGACTCTCCCTGGTAGAGGTACCATCGCAGGTCGATGTTGGAGGAAATATTCTCGATTCCAATCCCTACCTAGAAAAAAAATATAAAAAATATATATATAAAATGAAAAAAAAAAATATGAAAAAAAATAAATAAAATAAAAATAAAAAACTAGCGGTGATAGGATGACATGATACCCATTTGCTTCAATCTGCCCAACTTTGATGCTTTGGAGCATTCACCAACTTAATTTCCGTGCCTCCAATATTTTACTACCTTATAATTTGTTGGACAATGGATTGATGATGTTGTCAAAAGGCCCAAACCTGCCAAGACCGCTCTCCAGCTTCTGACCCGCCAAGATTCTCGAGTCGAGAATCTTACCAGCGTTGACACCCTCACGGCCTAGAACCGAGATCGTGATAGAAGGCGCCGTGCGCCCGCTCGGGAACTTGACCCTCAGCCGACCGTCCACGGTGGTCTGTCCCGGCTTCAGCAGATCATATTGGTGTGTGAGAGGTTTACCCTCGAGCACAGTCGTGATCTCCATCTTCGCTTGCTTAAACTTTCCAGCGATGTTCTCGATATCCACGAGACTAAGACCAGGCTTGGGCGAAAGCTTGATAGTGCCCGCTGCTTCGGTGGTGAGGTCGAATTTGACTGCAGTGGCTTGAGACAATCCCTCGCCGTGCAGGACGGAAATTTCAAGGGCTTTAGCTCTCGAGTGCGTTGTCGAAATCTCGCTGTTGACCGTATTGAGGGCCTTGACTTCGACGTCCGCCGTCTCACCTTGGTTGAGAGGCGCCGTGATGGAAAATGTCGTCGTCGCAGACTTGACGAGTTGGCCCAAGCTTCCTCCCGCACGCTTCCCCTTGATAGTGTGCTTAAACGATACCCCGGGAGTAACACCAAGGATGCGGCGTTCGAGATCCTGGAGGGATACGTGGGCCGCAAGATTCACGGGCAGTTTTCCATCGGCGGCCCCGATCGCCCGTGTCACCACTGATCGCTCGGGAATCATGGGCAGAATGTTTCGAGACGTCTGCCCGATTCCGCGAGAAAACTTGATCTCAGGGAAATCCCCGTCGCCCATCATGATTGGTGCGTTGATGAAGTGCCCATCGAGACTACGTTTATTCTTCAGGGCCTCGGTCGCCTCTGCATTGTGAGCGTCGAGGTTGGCTCCGGAAGGAGAAGTGATCTTGTCGTCTCAGCGTCGGTGCCGACTATCATGATGGTCCCGGATAGGAGGAGAAGGATGGCATCCCACACCGGCGTTCGTGGGGTTGAGTTTAGAACAGACCACGGCAGGTAGTGAAGGCGACCCCCGGACCAGGTGCCACCAGAGTAGTTGCTGGCGCCGGAGTACTTCCAGGTGTTCTTTGTCTTATCAACCTCGAGGATTCGAGTGATTCCCCGCGGCTTGTTTGGATCGTGGACAGTAATCTTCCACGGATTCGAGGACGAGTCCTATGCGAAAGGGTGGAGGCAGTGGGGTGTGCCTTTGAAATTATAGTTCTGGGAGATGCAAAGCACGGGGTTGCTCCCCATGTTGAATTCGTTCCGAGTCTCGTTGAAGACGTCGACGGGGTCATGGGTATTTCCAGAGAGGAACTGCCCGACGAACCACCAAATGGAGGCAGCGCCGATCTGGTATTCATGCTTGACATTAAAGACAGGCCGAAGAGTGTTCCAATCCGTAAATCGGTCGATCGGAAGCCCAAACAGACTCACGCGCTTCAAGGAATAGATTGCTTCGAGCGACATGCCGAAACAATTTCCACCGGCTGCGATACCCTTAGCAGCAATTTCGTAGAACGCCTTGTCAAGCCAATCCAAGGGGTCCCAAGCCCCGGGCGACGAGTCGACATCGCGGAACGCCTGCGCGTAGGTTTGGTAATCGATGACAGGGGTGCCACGGTTGAACGTGCCCCAGTACTTCTCCAGGTCCGTCAGCGAAGACACGTCCACTTGCGGTGGGACGGCGGCGCTGATGTTGTTTATTTCGCTGAAGCCACCCGAGTTGAATATTCCTTGGCGTTCGCGCAGACACCAGGAATTAGCAGCGTTGAGGGGGATGGTCCAGACGCCGAGATGGTCGTCGCTGTCAGGGTCGGCGTCCCAGACGTCGATGACTACGGTGAACTCCTTGCCGACGGCTGGGGTGAGGGTAGGCGGAAGCGTGATATTCACGTCGCGGGTGTTATGTCCGCCAAAGTCCCCGAAGCTGGGATACCGTTGGCGGAAGATGGTGTTACTCGCGTCATTGATCGTTGCTTGGAAGTAGAGGTCATTCTCGCCCATGAGCCAACCTTCGTTCTCCCGCTTGTTGAGTGTTACGATCCTAACACTAGTCCGTTGACAGTATCAGGTGGATACAACTGGTGACAGGGTCGTGAGTTACCTGTTAATAGTAAAGTAAGGCAGTCAAGTAGTATTTACAAGATATTAGTAAAAAGTATATATTTAAATATAAGAATATAGTTATATTTAAATTAATTACTAAAGAGTCTAAAAAAATATATTAAATATAAGAAATTATTATAATTTTATATAAACTACTTCTTTTTATTTATCTTTAATTATTTAGCTTAATTAATTAAATTTCTATTTAATTACTTAATTAATATTAAACTTAACTATTTAATTAATTAATTAATTATCTAATTAATATATTAAATATTAAGTTATCTAATTTTATAATTAAATATTTTTTTAATTTTATTATTAATAACTACTTTTTTTATATAATATAATTATAATTAAATTATAATATAATTTTTTCTCTTTATAAATTTTATTTTTAAAAACTTATTAATTTTTTATAAATTTCTTTTATTATATTTTTTATTTTTATAAGTTTTTTTTATTTTTTTAACTATATTTAATTATATTTTTAAATTTTATTTAAAGTTATAATTCTTTAAATTAATTATAATTATTTTACTTAAATTATAAATAATATTATTTTTAAATAATACTTTTTTAAAATATTTAAATATACTTTTTATTACAAATTAAATTTTTTTAAAATTATATAATTTATAAAAAGTAGTTTTACTTTATTAAAGTTAAATAATATAACTAATAACTTAAATAAAATTATATTACTTATTTAAAAAAATAATTAATAATATTTAAAAGTTATATTATAAAAAAAAATAGTTTAATAATTATTATATTCCTAATACTAAGAAACTAGTTAATCAATAGATATTAAGTAAGTACGGCATATCACGGCCAGGCCGCAACATGGGCCGCAGGGAAGGCGGTGAGGAACGGCAGTAATGACGAAGGCACGTGACCACGGGAAGAATGATCGGTCGATCGAGGATCGACCGACCGATGATCGATCAGAAGGAGTCCGACCGACCAGCCGGTCGGGGACTGGCCGATCAACTAGCCTACTAGTACTAAAGATAGATAGAAGAAGTGTCTATATAAAGCTACGATGTCTCCCACTAGTCTAGTTATCTTCCAGACTCTTCAGTAGTCAATACAAGTAACAACTACACCCTACACTTATATACGCACTCTCGATAAACTATTACTATAAATATTACTTAACTACCTCACTTATCCTAAAACAGGTACCTACTCCCTAAGCACCTTCCTATTCCATTAATTAGCTGAAACCTAAAGTATTAGGATTATAATATAGCAAGTATTAGAATTATAAAAGCCTATTAGTAATAAACGAGGTAATTAAGTAATATTTACAATGATATAGTAAAAGTATATATATAATATTATAATCCTAATACTTCGGGTTCCGGCTAATTAATAAAATAAATAAATACTAGGATAGTAAATACCTATTTAAAGATAAGTAAGGCAGTCGAGTAGTATCTATAATAATAGGTATCGAGAGTATATATATAAGTATAGGGTATAGATATTACTTATATTAACTACTAAAAAGTCTAGAAGATAACTAGACTAGTAGAAAACATCATAGCTTTATATAGACACTTCTTCCATCCATCTTCAGTACACAGTAGGCTGGTCGATCGGCCGGTCCTCGACCGACTAGTCAGTCGGATTCCTTCCGATCAATTATCAGTCGGTCGATCCTCGACCGTCCGATCATCCTTTCCGTAGTCACGTACCTTTTCATTATTACTACCGCTCCTTACCGCCTTCCCTGCGGCCCATGTCGCGGTCTAGCCGTGACATATAAGTATAGGTTATAGTTGTTACTTGTATTGACTACTAGAGAGTTTTAAAAAATAAACTAGATATATAGCGGAACCTATAGTTTATATAGACGTTTCCTTCCAAGCTCTCCCTAGATTACCTTAACTTGCTGTAATCCTATTCGACCTAGATCACCCCTAGCTTGTCGTAATCCTGCGTAGCCTAGATTACTTACAGCTAGTCGTGATCTTATATAGGCGATCCTTTATTCTTATAATTCTACCATAGTTCCGCAACTTAACCTTTTCTACTACTACTAACCGCCTAGCCTCTTTTCCAGCTACGCACGATTATAATAATAATTAAATAAGATATTAAAAAGTTATTAATTAATTAAAATCTATATTATAAAATAGTATTTATAATAATATAAAAATATATATATAAATATAAGTTATAGTTATTACTTATATTAACTATTAAAAAGTTTAAAAAAATAAATTAAATATATAATAATACTTATAATATAAAAAATACTACTAGAAAAAACTAAGAATATACTCGAAGGCAAGCTCTACAATTACTAAAAGATATTATAAGGTAAGTTATAAAAAGGATTAGTAAGACTCTAAGCACACTATAACTAAACTAAAAGCATTATTAGCTTTAGAGAAAAAAGTAATAAAAGCAACTAACCTAGCTAAGAGCTAAGAGCAGAATATTTACATAATTAGAGAATAGGCTATAGATAGTATTACAATCCTAACGCTTCAGGTTTCGGCTAATCAATAGAATAGGAAGGTGCTAGGGTGGCAGGTGCCTGTTTAGAGATAAGCGAGGCGATCGAGCAGTATTTACAGTAACAGTTATCGAGAGTGCATATATAAGTATAGGGTATAGTTGTTACTTATATTAACTACTAAAGAGTCTAGAAGATAACTAGACTAGTAGGAGACATCGTAGCTTTATATAGACACTTCTTCCATCCGTCTTTAGTTCCTTATTGTAATCGATCGAGTCCCTGATCGATTGCCCAGTCAATTCTTAGTTCGACCGGCCGGTCGGTCGGATGGCCGTCCGACCGACTCGTCGGACGTCATGCCGCCCGATTTCATGACTAAGCTATTTTAATTCTGCCGTTCTTCGTTCACCGCCCAGCTCACGTAATGTGGCCGCGGCCAGCTCATAACAGATAGCTAAAGATATAGTAAAGCTTTTAGGGAATAAAAAAGGAAGCTTAAGAATAATTTAAGGTTATTTTCTAAGCTAAAGTCTTACTAGCAATTCTATAATTAGAATCCATTGCCTCTACAACTAAACTTTAAATACTTTTTAACTTGTAACTATATAGAGAAGCCTATCTCTAACTAAGTTCTATAGTTGCCCCCGAGTAATACTATTATATATAGTTTATATAGCTATTTTTCTTTTAAGCTTTTTAAAATAATTAAAGCTATTTAACTAATAATTAGAAGTAATTATTAGAAAATTAAAGTAATTATAAAAGTAATTATTATTAATTATTAGCTATACTCTCTAATTACTTCTTTACACATTAGGCGCCTGTGGTCAGTGTCAGGACCTGGCCGCCACATGGGCTGCAGGAAGGGCGGTGAGGAACGGCAGAAGTAGCGGAAAGACACGTGACGTAGGAACTATAATCGGACGGATATAGACCGACTGATTAATAGTTAAATAGAAGGAATCCGACCGGCCGGACGGTCGAGGACCGACCGATCGGTAGGACGAGAAAACCAGTACTAAAGATAGATGGAGGAAAGGTCTATATATAAGCTACGAATATCTCTCTATATCTAATATATTCTTTTAGACTCTTCAGTAGTCAATACAAGTAACAACTACGATCTACACTTATATACACACTTCTATATCATTGTAAATACTACTTAACTGCCTCGCTTACATATAATAGGCCCCTACGATCCTAACGCTAGCCGTATCTACTTGATAACTATTGATTAACCGGTTCTTTAGTATTAAGACCATAATAGTTAGTTACTTATACTTTTCTATTCTACTATATATTACTATTTCTAAGCTTATATAAAGATCAGTCTATAATATAATAAATCTTTTAATTTATTAAGCTAATTATTATTTTTTATAATTATTTTATATATTATTATTAAAGTTATTATTTACTTTAATAATAAAAATAATTACTTTAATTAATTTAACTTTATTATTTAATTTAATAGATATTTTTTCTTTTATAAATATATAATAAAATACTTAAAAGTAGCTAGTTTTATTATAATTAAAAAAGTTTTTAAATAAATATAAAAAGTAGTTTTAGCTATATAATATTAAAATTAATAAATTTTTTAGTTTATTATATTAATTATTAATTTTTATAATTATTTATAAGATATTATAATTTTTAAATATTAATTATTATTTAATAAAATTATTTATTAAATAAAAATAATTAATATATTATAATTTTAATATTATTTTTTTTAGATTATTAAGTAAATATAATTAATATTAAAGTTAAAAATCTTATTATAAAATAAATAAAATAATTAAATAATATTTATAAAATATAAATAAGAAATATATATTTAAATATAAAGGTATAATAGTATTTAAATTAATTATTAAAGAGTTTAAAAGAATATATTAGATATAAAAAACTATTATAACTTATATAAATTATTTTTTTCTATTTATCTTTAGTTACTTAACTTAATTAATTAAGTTCTTATTTAACTACTTAGTTAATTAGTTAGTCGTCTGACCGACGTATTAGATGCTAAGTCGACCGATCTTATGACTAAGCTGTTCTTCTTAATCCTGCCATTGTTCATCGCTTCCTCACGTGATATGGCCGCGGCCAGGTCGTGACACTCTCGACCATCTCAAGTACATAGGCAAGCGCACCAACTAATGGGAAAGGAAGAGTGACACAGTTCCCCAGGTTATGTACCCCCGACCCGGATCAGCATTAGTGCCCAAGGCTAGAATCTTGGCTAACCTTATCTGGATAAGAGCTGGGGCGTGATATGTTAATCTACCTCGTACCTAAGAGAATACCTCGGAGTCATGGGTACACTACAGCCCTTTGACGTCGCCAGCAAATCTAAACTTTGGGTATCTGCAGGTGCGCCAATCGGAACCGCGACGATGAGTACATGCTGGTAAACTGTGGGTATGGTGTAGAATGAGGGAGGAGGGGCAGCATGTTTACGCATGCTTTTCTCTGAGAGAGAGCGGGCACACAACCTTCGAAAGGGACCCTGTCAGCCATCAATCATGATTGGCTAAGTTATTCCACGCCAAGCTCCCTCACATCCACATCCTCCTCCGCATTGTGTCATTGCCTGCCACAGGAAATGAAGTCATGAACATCTTTGTTAGCTCATCGCCAGACTGCCCCAAACCGCGGCATGCGAGTCTGCGGCTGTCTCTCAACAAGGAGCACCATTCCAGCTTTCACCAGGAATTTATATATACTTGGCAAGGTACTTTCGCCAGTTCAATGTAGAGGCTCTCCCCTTCACCCTACTCCTCTCTATTCATTCCACCACCTCGAAGACTCTCGAGCAACACCAAGAATAACGCCAACTGAGACAAAAGCTGATCCCATCATCAAAGCCACTGTCGGAGCAGGTATGGAGGTCGACCTCGAGATCCTTAAATGCAGGGAATGCCGGCTCGGCTCGACCTCGTTAAATTGCATACGGCCAGGAGATAGCATCGAAGGCTATGTTCGCTTATCCTCAAAGCAGGCTCTTAATATCAGTAGAACTGAAATACGTCTACAAGGTATGTAAGCGAAGCAACAATCGACGTCACCTCGATGCTGGCTACAGCTACACAGAGGCTCCAAAAGTTTGCCATACCAGTGGCCCTGCCCTCTGGCATTAGCTAACTTGGGAGCACAGGAAAACAGTCCGTAACCGTTACCGGGAGCCCGATTTCAACGACTGTTAGTATCACCCATCGCCCTCTACACAAGTCCGGACCGACACTGAGGTTCTTGCTAATGAGTTCTATGTCTCTGCCTAGTTTCTCGATATTTTAAGTCGCCCCCCAATACCGCAAGGCATTAACGCCCAGATGCAGAACGCCGGGTACACATACACAATACCTTTCTTTTTCATCATGCCTGCTGGATTGGAAATCCACCGAAGTGACGACTTGTCCCCATGGGATACTCTCCCGCCTTCCTTCGACAGTTGCAAATCTTACTTCCACGTTTGGAGCCCTGAGCCCATCCCTGCTATCTCCACCTTATATTCTATAAGGGCAGTTATATCATACCAGATACACAATGCTTCAGCAGCGAGCTCGGCAGTAACGGCAGTTGTGACTGAGGCCTTCAGCTTCCTTCCATACACCCAGCCACCCCCGCCTATCCATAGCGAAAGCTTTCCTGGCGAGTTCACTCCAACAGCCACCCAGCCGCTATTCAAACGCCTCTCGATCAGGCCCTTGGGCTCTGTCACTATTACATGCAAGGAACCACCGCCATTAATTTACCCAGCATCACAAGAGGCCGTGATCCCCACAAATTGCATAGTCCACCTTTCTCTCGAGCTAAATTTAGCCGACCTCAGAATGCTACGATTTGCATTAGTAGAGGTCAGCCCCGTCATTCGCGCAAAGACATACTACTCCTCCGTGGAAATGGCACACATGCCAAGGCAGAGCGAGGTGCGTGATGGGTCTCTGCATCTCCATAACGACTTCGCGACGTTAGACACCCAAAAATTCAAGAATTTCCAGTGGACACTCGTGTACGCGGAGGACATCCCCTCAAGTGCTCCCTATGAACCTTCAGGTTCCGGCTCATCATTTTCTGGAAGGACGAAGAATAGTACTTGGTCGACATCTATCCAGGTTCCCATAAGACCTCCACGGAGGCTTCCACCGACCTTCTGTAGTAAGCTTATATCCCGATCATACACAGTGATTCTTGAAGTCAAGCTCCTTTGCAGTCTATCCGCAAAACTGTTTGTCGAGGTACCGCTTCAAGTCGCATACCCACCACCGCCAACAGAGCGCCTACAATCAGAAGACTTGATTAATTTAATGCCACTTGCGGAAACTGAGCCCCTGGGCAACGCTTGTATTGGACCAACTGAGATTCTCTCACAACCCGATGTAAGCAGTCATCTTCTCCTTTTACTTCCGCCATTCCACCTCCTCACTTTAGCGACACTGCTGCTCGTGAAGTTGTCACAGCCACTGTTCATCTTTTTTTTTTTTTTTTTTTCATTTTTTTTTTTCATTAATGAATAATGGCTGAAGCTGGGAGACAGATCTTGCCCCAATACAAAGACCTCACTTGTTGATAATTAAAGCGTATGGCCGGTTTCATTGAATAATAGAAAATAGGTTCTCTTCTTGATATCCTCCCTTCCAGGTCTACCATGTCTATATAGACGCTCTACCATAGGCCCGCTGTTAGGGATTGCTCTAACAAGGCCAGCTGGACTAGATAAGCTTATTTGAAGGCACCTTGCCAATATTTTTTAGACGTAATGAATAATAATAATAAAAGAAAATAAACTAGTTATCTTCCATATGTTTACTTCCTCTGAGAGACTAGTGTGGTACTTCGCAAGGCATCAATGATGCATTACCGGAGTGCATTGGCTCCCTGGTGAACTGCTTTTGCCCTGAGAGCCTGGGACGGCGAGGGTGTATATGAGGTGGTTATTCGCTCAATATTTCCAGATTTATGAAATCCAAAGCCAGGAGTGTCCACGCCAAGATATATTAACTGCGCTAGTCAAGTACACCAAGCCAATGCACTAAGAGTCATTGTCATTGTGCAGGGTTGGTCTTGAGTTGCAAATACTGAGTAGTACAGAAAAGAAACATCCAAAGGCTGCACATCCAAGGCAGTCACTACCCCC